>PVJC01006401.1:27478-55330 GCA_004026665.1 Murina feae | reverse complement strand
CCTGTGCCCTCTCGCAGTCTGGGACCCCTCGGGGGATGCCCACCTGCTGGCGTGCCTGACCAGCCTGGGTGAGGGGCTTTAAGGCTTCCCACAGCTCCCATTGCCCAACGTCCCAGCAAGGCTGGCTGGACGCAGATTTCTGGGTTTTTTTCTCCTATAATTGATACTGTTCCTTGAAGGCCTGGGGTAATTGATACACTGTTCCTTTAAGGCGGCCTTCTAACTGCTAACGAAGCCTCCTCTTTGCTTCACCTCGCAGCGTCTATAATGAAAGAATTGTTACTGTTACTGGTTAGGCGGGAGCTGCTCTCTCCTTCAGCTCCGGAGGATTCTATGATTGTTACAATGTTTCAAAAAGCTGTGTTTCGCTAGAGGCAGTTTAATCGGAGCTGTGCTGAGGAGCGCAGCTTCACTTTCGCTTCTGCCGCAATGGAAAGGGCTGTTTACTCAGGTCCGTGAGTGGCGGCCGCCATGTTGGCTGGGCTAATTTGCATACAGCCGCTCTGATTGGCTGGTGGGCGTGGCTTACCCTGTCTCGGAGAAACGGTTAATTTTAATATTTCGCTTTTATTAGTTTAGATAGTAGAGGCCCGGTGCATGAAATTTGTGCACGAGGGGCTCCCTTAGCCTGGCCTGTGTGCTCTCTTAGTTTGAGACCCCTTGGGAGATGTCCATCTGCCAGCAGAGGCCTGATCCCTGGGCCTGTGTTGGCAGTCAGACATCCCTCTCGCAGTCTAGGATCCCTCTCACAGTCTAGAACCCCTTGCTCTTTACTGCTTGCCTGTTCGCTGCTTCATACTGCTCAGCTCACTTCTCCTTAGCGCTGCCATGGAGGCAGGAGAGGCTTCTGCCACAGGCACTGTGCTTGCCAGCCGTATGCCTACTTCTGGCTGAGCAGTACTCTGGGGAGCGCACTGACCACCAGGGGGCAACTCTTGCATTGATCATCTGACCCTGGTGTCAGTGTGCATCATAGCAACTGGTCATTCTACTGTTAGTTCTGCCGTTTGGTCGATTTGCATATTAGAGTTTTATTATTCTATCTAATAAAAGAGTAATATGCAAATTGACTGTCATTCCAACACATAGGATGGCTGCTCCATGTAGTCAAAGATGGCTTCCCCATGGGGACACAAGAGGGCCAGCACAAGAGGGCCGGCAGGGGAGGTCAGTTGTGGGCAATCAGGGGAGGGCAGTTAGGAGGGGAACCAGACCTGCAGGGGACGGCAGTTGGGGGCAACGAGGCCTGCAGGGGAGGGCAGTTAGGGTGATCAAGCCAGCAGGGAAGGCAGTTGGGAATGACCAGGTTGGTAGGGGAGCAGTTAGGTGTTGATCAGACTGGCAGGAGAGTGGTTAGGGGGTGATCAGGCTAGCAGACAGAAGCAGTAAGGGGCAATCAGGCAGGCAGGTGAGTGGTTTGCTAGCAGTCCAGTGGGATTGGGCCTACACGGGCAGTCGAACATCCCTTGAGATGTCCTAGATTGGAGAGGGTGCAGGCTGGGCTGAGGGACATACCCCTCCTCCCCCATGACCCCCCCCCATGCATGAATTACATGCACCAGGCCTCTAGTATAGGATACGTGGCTTGATTTAGCCAATCACTTGAAAGATTGTTGCCTAAGATCTGAGTTTGCAACTATAATTTGTATAGGTTTATCTGAAATCTAAATTTAAAAATGGAAAATTATTAAAAGGCTATTTAAGCTGAACCTTAAGTGTTTCTATTTTGTGCACATCAATATTAATAAGACTTCTATTACTATTTCCAATGCATTCCTTTGGTGAAGGAAGAAATTTAAATTGGGAGCTTTTGGAGAATTTTAGGGATGTGCTAGCACTTGGACTTGGCTTTTGCAATTGGAAACAAAAGTTCAGTGGAATGAGCAGTGGACATGCTCTGCAAAGCAAGATGTCAAAGTGGTAAGAGGCCGTTTGAAGAAGCACACATTCCTCCTTGAGGGTCATTACCTGGCTCAACAATACTGCCCCCCTTCACCCCCACTCCCCAGCAACTGGACTGCTAGAAATATCCATTGCTTTAAAAAAAATAAATAGTTGTTTATTAGATTAGTCTAATTTTAATGTGTGTATCATCATTTCATAGTGAAAGTAAAAGGTAAATGTCACCAGAGAGATGTAATCAAGTATATATAAACCGAGGTGGTTTATATCATTTGTATGCTATGAGAGTTTGGTTCCAGGAATCTACAACTTAATCTGAATGTGACTGCTTTCTTTTATGTCATTAAGTTGACTCCGAACTCATAGCTTAGTTTCCTTTCCTTTCTGCAGTTAGTTGTTAACGTGTGTAGTTTTAAGGAGAGGTTTAAATAAATGCTTTGTCCATTAGAGTCATAAAGGGGCATGCATATATAAATAGCCACCTGTGAGTTCCTTGCAGGCAGTGTCCACATCAGACAAGGTTTTAAAAATCCTTATGGCACTTGGTCTTGCATTACTTAGGTGTCTAGTGAGTGCCTGCCAAATAGGCTAAGTAGTAGTATATACTTACATCATATAATAAGGCTCAGTTTATATTTGTGCAAACTCTACAACAAATAGGTTGCTGTCCTCTTTTTCTTTATTAACGGCTATTTTTAAAGCATTTTTAGGTTCACAGTAATGTTGAGAGCAAAGTACATAAATGTTTCCATATGCTTCCTGCCCCCACACAAGCATAGCCTCCCACATGATCAACATTCCCCACCAGGGTGGCCTCATTGTTATAGCAGATGAACCTATACTGACACATCATAATCACCCAGGGCCTTAGTTTACTTCAGTTCACTATTGGTATTGTACATTCTATGGCTTTGGGCTGGCAGCTTTTTTATAATGGAAACTTGTTGATTTTGCTTTTAAATTTTATTGGGTTTTGTTTCAGATTCATGAAAAATGCTTATTTTTCAAAATGTTTAAATTTGAAAATAATCACAAATTTACAGAAAAATTAGAGCTACAATACAAAGACCTTTCCTTTTCTGAACCATTGGCGGGGGAGAGCTGCCCATCTCCCTGAAATCTTCAGTGTAGATTCTCTTCTACGATCATGGGTGTTCTCCCACATGACCCCAGCACCACCATCCAAGTCAGGAGATTGACACTGACACCCTGCTGCCCTCTAATTCTCAGAACGTATTCAGGATTTTCAGGATTCTCCTATTTTCTCATCACTGTGTCACCTTGATAGCGAAAGGATCCAGTCTGCAATCACACATTGCATTAGCACCCATCTTCCCTTTCTTCTGTTGGAAACAGCTCTTCAATCTTCCTTTGGTTTTTATGAGCCTGACATACTTTGAAGTGTACAGGATAGTTACTCTGTAGAACATCCCTCAGTTTGGATTTATTGCTCCTCTCTTGTGATTTGATTCAGGTTCTACATCTTTGGCAAGAATAACACAGAAGTGGTGCTCCGTCCTCTTTACGCCCTGACAGGTGGTACGCGACTTCAGCGTGTCCCCTTAGAGGCGCTGTGCTGTTCCATTGCTTCAGGTAATGTTCTCGGGGCTTCTCCCCTGCCAAGTCACTGCTTTTCGCTTTCTAAGGAATATGTCTTCTGTGGGGTGGTGTTTTGTAACTATGCAAATATCCCACTTCTCACCCAAGTTTCACTTTATTTATGAAAATGTATGGATTCATAAGTTCCTATTTTATTTGCTCTGTTAAATCTGTTTATGAAATTATTTCTCTTCATGCTGAAATTAGCCTGCATTTGGCAGTAGAAACTCATTCAAGCGTGAGTCTGTGCTTTTTTTATAGGACTCCATCCATCATTCCTTGAGCACTTCCTTGGTTTCTGGCACAGAAATGTGTTTCAGGCTCATGGTGTGCTTTGCCTGCCCCAATCCTGGAATTAGCCATTGCTTGGAAGAGCCCTGGTTCTATTTAGCGTAGGAGCCAATATCTGGCCTCAAAATGTTTTCATTTCTGCCAACAGGACTGCTCCCAAGCACTCTTAGTGGACAGAGCTGGTGAATATAGATGCAAACACACATGTTTAGACACACTTCGTTTGTATTTATTCTGTATCTATAGATTGAAAATCATGAGTTCATACTAATTTCTCCACTTCCAATCCAACCCCATAGTTTTGTTCTACTTTTGTCCTGTTATGTATTTCTAATTCATACCTCCCTTTTGTGACAGTGAAAAAACATGTAAACTGTAAACTGAATTGTTTCTCCCAAAATCCCTATGTTGAAGCCCTAACCCCTATGCAATGGCATTTGCTGACAGGCCTTTGGGAGCTAAATTGGTTTGGGTGAGGTCAGGGAGGTAGTACCCTAGTGACAGATTTAGTGCGGGCAGTGCCCAGACTCCCCGCCAGGTGAAGGCACAGAAGCCAGCTGTATCGGAGCCAGGAAGAGCCTCTCCCCCCCAACCCATCCCCCACTTCCCCTGCCCACTGGAGCATGCTGACAGCCTCTAGAACCATGAAAATAGAACATTAGGTTGTTTTAGCTACTTCATCTATGGTATTTCATTATGGCAGCCCAAGCTAACTAATACACGTGGTTTCCATTCCTCTTAATGTACTTAGTTATCTGACCATTCTCCCTCATTGAGGTTCCAACCCTCCACACTGAGCCACCCTCCCATGGGGACAACCTCCTCAGCTTACTTGGGCTCTGACATCTCATTTTGGGATGTCATCATCATGTCTCATTCTCCCCCCCCCACCCCACCCCCTCCCCCCCACACACACACTGTAAAATTCTACTTTTGTCTTCTTCATCTAACAGCTTTGAGACCAATTGTTCAGGAAGAGAAGGAAATAGATTTCTTTAGTTCCCTAAATTATCACTTGATCATTTAGAGAGATGAGCTTTATCAAACAAAAGTCTGAAAAGTGTTTTCTAATCACGTACTTGAAGCTGGAAGGAGCCTGAAAGGTAATATAATTCAACCATCTTATTTTATTTAGTAATTATTCAATTTCTAAGAGTAAGTTTTCTTACTTTGACTAAAGAGAAATTGAGTATTATAAAAAAAAAACTTTTGGCCCACCTGGTGTGGCTCAGTGGTTGAGCTTCAACCTATGAACCAGAAGGTCACTGTTCAATTCCTGGTCAGGGCACATATTCCCAGTGTGTGGTGTGCAGGAGGCAGCCGATCAATGATTCTCTCTCATCATTGATGTTTCTCTCTCTCTCTCTCTCTCTCTCTCTCTCTCTCTCTCTCTCTCTCTCTCTCTTCCTTCTTCTCTGAAATCAATAAAAGATAGTTTTAATAAGTTTTGCATTGGAGCTGTGATTATAAAGAAACTTCTAGAATCAAAACTGCTTTATAGAAACACCTTTTTATTTATAAAAGGTCCATAGTTACCTGAAATGCTGGAAAAGCTAATGCTATGTAGCATTTTTAAGTAACCAATGGCTATTTATGTAATTTCTTCATTCCATTCTATGCATTTCTTCTGCCTCTGCTTTGCATTTCTAGCAGAGGGACTTGGAGAAGCCAGTGAACTGCATTATAGGTGGAAAATTTATTTTGTGAGAAGCTAAAGCAGTAAAGGGCACTGGCATTATTCTACAAACTAATATTGAACTAAGAGACACTGAATTAATTTTATTACTATCCTGTAAAACAGGACATGTGATGTGACAAACACAACAAAACAGAATATGTGATGTAACAGGTGTAAATGCTTTTGCAGAGTGATGAGAAAGGTAAATACAATGAGGCCGCACAGGAAAATCTAGGCTGCACAGAAACACACGTGTGTCTCACTGGGAACTGTGTAGAGCTGAGTCTACAGGAAAGACTGCATACAAGTGTGTGCCCTTAAAGACGCAGCAGATATAGGGAAGGGGAGGGAGAGAGACTACAGACAAGTGTGTGCCCTTAAAGACACAGCAGATCTAAAAGGGGGTGGCAGAGAGAGATCTAAGTCCAGGTTAGAGAAAAGCGACAAAGGAGCCATGCCTCCATGAGCCTGATGTGATTGGGGAAGGGAGGGACTTAGAAAAGTGCAGTCAGAGAGCAGAGCCTGCCTGGAGAAACGAAATGGTTTTATGACTCTCCGGCCACGAAGTCTTTTAGATGATACATTTCAGATAGCACTGAGATCAATTGTAAATAGAATAGAAAACCCAATGGCAGTGACTTAAAGGGATAGGAATGGATTTTTCTCATTAGGAGTTTGGAGGTTAGTGGTTGCTGGCAGTGGTTCAATAGCTCACAAATGTGGGATCAATCTCTGTGATTCTCTGGGCCTTTCCTTCATGGCTCCGAGGAGGCTGTTATAGCATCACAACTGCATTCAGGGCAGGAAGAGAGAAAAAGTGGTGTTTCAAGAGGTATTTATCAATCTTTTCAGGAAAACAAAAGCTTATCCAGAACCCTGCCCTATCGCTACCCTCAGCAGGTATCTACGGCACATCACCTGGAATTTTCACATCATCACTTCTATCTGCAAGGAAAGCTGGAAAAGTGAGTCGTTCAATTTCTTAGCTTTTATGGTGGAGACAAGAAGGGAAAAGGTGATTAGGAATGGGGGTCAAGGCCAAACAATCTATTTGTCGTCCACAAGAAGATTGATCAATTAGTTTCCGTTTACCATTTTGAAGATAAAATAAAGTTTCGGTTGGAGATAGAAAAAAATGTTAACCCTCCAGTAGGTTACTGAGGCAAACAGTGATGCCTCTATCCCTGAAGATCTTCAAGTTGAGAAATACTCGATATTACGTATCTTAGAAGATTTAGACGTTCAGTTGCCTGAAGCCTGGATCAGGTGGTTTTGTTAGGTCTATGATTATTGGATTCACTATTTCACAGCTATACATTTCCTAGCTCTTAAAACACTGTGAAATACAAAACAATACAGAAGGTTACCCCTTTTTCATCGGTCCTTCTTCCCACTCCATCCACTTCAGTGGAGAAACTCCAATGGCAGCTTTTGCTTGTAGAGGTTCTAAGGCTAATGCTGTTTCTCTTAATCAAAACTAGTTTTGGGTATTCCAAAAAAAAAGGAAAGCCAGGCCAGTGTGGTTCCATGGCTGAGCATCAACCTATGAACTTGGATGGGTCATGGTTTAATCCCTGGTCAAGGTACATACCCTGTTTACAGGCTCAATCCCCAGTAGGAGGCATGCAAGAGGCAGCTGATCAATGATTCTCTCTATCATTCATGTTTCTATTTCTCCCCCTATCGCTTCCTCTCTGAAATCAATAAAAAAATAATAATATATTTAAAAAAGGAAAACAGAACTGGATAAATGAGGTATAAGTAAAAGATCAGGAAATCAAGATTTGTTTAGTTTACCAAAATGCGTTTGGATAAAGCTAAAAATTGATCTAAGACCCTATTAGGTGAATGTGAAGCAATTATTCGAATACGATGTGGGCATTTTACAGCAGAGTCACAGAACTTTCCTAGACATAATATTATACAGGATTATGTGTTATGCTTACCTCTTAAGTAAACACATTTGTGAATTGCTTGGCAAACGTTTGGAGAGCCCAGGGTTTATTTCTGCTTCACATTGCACTATAGTCTTGGCTGCACAAGGTTCCCTAATGGCAACAACTAACCTTTTCCAGACAAGCCTTCATGCCCTGGGGCAGAGAAGACAATGGCCCATTGTGAACTTACACAAGATGTGCAAATGTGGTGCAATTTTGATGTACCAATGGCCTGAACTTCATAAACTCACCAGAGGTTCCTGCTAGCCCAGTGGTTCTCAACCTGTGGGTCGCGACCGCCAACGAGCCTTTCACAGGGGTCGCCTAAGACCATCCTGCATATCAAATATTTACATTACAATTCATAACATTAACAACATTACAGTTATGAAGTAGCAACAAAAATAATTTTATGGTTGGGTCACAACATGAGGAACTACATTTAAAGGGCCAGAAGGTTGAGAACCACTGGGCTAGCCTAAACCTGTCAGCCAGAAAGCATGAGGAAGATTGAGGTAAATTCCCTTTTCTTAACCACATTTAAAGATGATCTAAAAGATAATTTCTTCCCCTCTGGTCTTTGAAATGACCACAGTGAGAATGGTTTCACAATAACCAAACAAATAATCTCTTTCTTTCATACACATTGATTTTTATTCCATTGCTAGATTAGTTTAGGGAAACATATCTGCTTCTTAGTGCTTCTGTAGAATTTTGATAGCTGAAAGCTCTTGTCACCGTGCACCAGGCTCTATGCGAGGTAAATCATAAGTTATCTCAAACTCATTTCATCCATTCAACAGATTTCTGTTGAGTACCTGCTTACGAGCTGGTATTCTAAGTGTTGGAGATACATGGTGTTGTGAACCCTTCAACATTACAAAGTAGTTGTTATTGTCTACATTGCAAAAATTAAGAAACTAAAGCCCAGAGAAATGAGCAACTTCTCAAGGTCACACAGACTGCCCATGGCAAAGCTGGGTTGAGAGCTGGATCTTCTTCATTCCATAGTCCACACTTTTTACCCAGTATCTCCCTGCCTTCCTGATATCAGCCGGCCTTATTGTAAAGGCCCATCATTGTAAATGCACGAAATCTTTCTGTTGTTGTTTTAGTCCTCACCTGAGCATATTTTTCCACTAATTTTGTTTTTGGAGAGAGTGGAAGGCAGGGGAAAAGAGAGAGAGAGAAACATCAATGTGAGAGAGACATATCACATTGATTGGTTGCCTCCTACATGGGGATAGAGCCTGCAACCCAGGGACATGCCCATGACCAGAATGGAACCAGGGATTCTTCAGTCTTCGGGCCAATGCTCTATCCAGTGAGCCAAACCGGCCAGGGCATTAAATCTTTTCTGAGACTACAATGCATGATAATTTCCTATTATTCTGCCAAAACAGTTAATGCTGATGGGATGAGAATTCAAATGGGGACTCTGTCTTTGTTAACCTGGTATAAAAGTTCACTCAGTCTTTCCTCCCTAAACCATTTATCTTCAAAATTTTATTTCAGAAATCTTTATGTTATAGGAATACTAACCCATGTTTCCACTAATGGTCCCTGGGGCTGGCCTGGGCCTGGGAGTTAGGTAGGTCCTGGGAGGAATAGCCTCAGAGAGGTGAGGAAAGAACCCGAGTCTGCAGTCAGGAGCTGAGTTTCTGATCTGCTGGCTCCCTGCCTGCCTAACTTTAAGTTGCTTAAATCCCATGTGTTCCAAGCTTATGGGTGTGAGAAACAAATGAGACACGATCTGAGAGCCATTTGAAATTGGGCAGTAATGTATCAAGGATGGCTCATAAAGCAGAAGGAACTGAAAATTAAAGGCAGCACGAAAGAGCACTTCAGCTCAACTCTCCAAAATTCTAAAAACGTCATTTAATTAAAGACTTCAGGGAGGTGCAATGGAATTAAGCGCTGTCACAGCCCCTTTCTTAATGGAATCTGAGGCATGAGGTTCTGAAGCGTGTTCATTCTCCTCGAGCACAAACACAACCATGGTTAAGGGTGGATCCTCCTTGCCTCCCCAGTCTTCTAAAACCCAAGTATGACGACATAGCAGAGAAAAATATCAGGTGAGGCATCAAGCACAGTTTCTGAGTGGAAAGTGTATAGTGGGTCGGAGGAAAGTGGAGGGCAGCGAGTTTCCACGTGCTTGGTGAACCCTGAATCACCTCCATGTGCCATGGACCAGAATTACAGAAGCAGACTTTGATATGTACTGAGGTCCAGGGAGGTGGACAGGTAAGAAAGAGGCCAAAATGAGTGGTGTTTCCCTAAAGCCCTAGTAAATGGCATAAGAACTCCTGATCCACCTCTCCAGCCGAAAGGCAGGGCACATCCCCAGGCCATTCGCTCATCGTCCCAAAGCGCCTGTCCAAAACCTGGCCTTTATTCCTTCCCCTCCTCAGCCTATTCCACATCTCCAACCAGCTCATTCTCCTCCAGTTTTTACACTGTCATTTCTAACTTTCTTAGAACTCCTACTTGGAGAGATCAGCCCTTAGCCAGAAGCACCCAGAGTCTTCTAGAGACTGCTCTAGAAAGACAGCTGTGTAATAAAAAAAAAAAAAAAAAAAAACACAAAAACAAAAACAAGAAAAAAGTGGTGTCAGGAGAGGGTGAGAGGAACTGGGCTTCTGTTGTGGCTTTCTATGACGTCTTAGGCAAGGCCTTTTACTTCCCTGAGCCTCAGTTTCCACCTCCGTAAAAGTGGGAATTAGCCTTGTTTGTTTGTTCCATACAAATCAAATGGGATGTTTGTGGAAATGCTTGAAAACACTACAAATATAAATAGTCCTGTTCCTCCCCCAGTGTTCGTATGACAAATGCAGTCATTCAGCAAATGATTATTGAATATTTGTGATGGGCCACACGAGGCTGAGGTCTGGGGCTACAACAATAAATCTGGCCTGTTCCCTGAGTTCAGCATGTAAATAGACAATTAAGATGTACTCTGCTAAACCTCATAAGTGAACATCAGAAATGTGCCCAGCTCAGATAGAGGGTTTTGCAGGGAGACAGATAACAGGGGAGCTAAATCTGGAAGGATGATAGAATTCATTAGGAAAGGGAGGGGTAAACATCTTTCCAAGGTACAAAAACTAGAAAAATGAGAGCGAGAAAACGTTAGAGTGTTGCAAGTATCTCAGTATAGCTGGGGCCTCGGGTGACGGGAGCGCGGGCGCTGACCCTGGAGGGTCAGGAGGGAGGCACGCCTTGGGTGGCATGCTACCCACTCATAGTGATATCCACAGAACTCATGAGGTGCCAGGTACTTCTCTAGTAAATCACATTTATTAACTCTTTTTGGTTCTGCCAACACCCCACAAAGTCAGTTCTATTATTACCCCTTGCTTGAAATGGAAGCTCAGAGAAGTTAAGTAACTTGCCCAAGGTTCTACGACTGGGGAGTTTGCCAAGGAGTTAGGTTTTGCCCAAAGATGACTGATTAGCCACTTAAGATATTTTCAGCAGATTTTGAGGGGCCGGTTTCTCTTTACTTCTATTTATTCTAGTGCCCATTTCCAGTCTTTTAAGCAATTTCTTGCCAATTTGCATAAATGATAAAGTATATGTCAATATATCATGTGGAAATTTATGTTATTTGCTTACATAATGAGTAACTATCTCTTGAGTTTATCAATAAAGTAATCTAGTAATTGAAGTCTTCTGGGATGGGGTAGATCATAAATGGAAATTTAAACTTAATGATGGATTATACTTAATGATCAATTAGCTTGGCTAATTTTACTTTTCTTCCTTTTCCCTAACAATCTTTCCTGAGGGATATGTAGAAGAATCAATAGACTTGAAAAATACAGAAAGTTATAAATAAGGCACAATATATACAAAAGCCTTAAGCTATTTGGACTCCTTTTCTGGTGATTTCATTTGTAAGAATTTATCCTAAGCAGATGCTGAAGCATACTAGTTTACACATACACAAATAGTGAAGTCCATCTGATACTTGGGCACATGGAATTTTTCCAAACAAATTAAGTCTGGCTTATTACCACCAGCTAGGGTTGGTGGGAAGCTCAATCATTTTTCTGAGTTCTGGTTTTCCTCTTTCCTCTTTTGGAATTGTAGGGAAACCTTGGGCTTAAATAGTACAAGAATTTAGGAAAGGTAGTTCGTAGGAGTTTTGCTCTCTATACTTGATACCTATTGGAAAGCCTAGCACCTCTGTTGGTGATATCAAACCCCCCGGGACCAAACTCTGTCACAGGAATATAGAGTAGTTCCAAGACATCCCACAGCCCCCCATTCCAAGTTCTGCCACCTCCAGAATGCCACCACCAGCTTCCTGCCACCCCCACCTCCTGAAAAGTTCTTTCCTCCTGAGAAATCCCCACCCCATTCTTAGAGTGGGGATAGCCCACCCTTCCCCTTGTTTCTAGACTGGCCCTTTTCCCTTATGACTCCAGAAGTTCACAGCCTCTAACCCTTCCCTACCTAGAACTCCCAGTTGACTTACCTCCCTAAGCACACACTTTTGAAAACAAGGGCCTGCTGACTTGCCCCTGGGACCAAGGAAAGTCCAGATGGCCAGGGCGCAGAGTCCCCTGTGGGTCCTTGGGGAGAGAAGGAAAGAAAGACTTGTTATTTTATAATGAACCCATGGCCAAGAAAATAAGCTCAGTTTATTCTCAACGTATTCTGCCACATTCAAAGGTTAACGTCATTCAATTACACCTATAATAGTGAAAATCTGGAACAGCTTAAATGTCCTACTAATGGGGTTATATATTGAAATAATATACAGCAATTAAAGGGCTCTGTTTTTAAAAACCATTACAGTGACTTGGAAACACACTCTTGATATACTTATTTTTAAAAAGTAGGTTGCAAAGCAGAACATGCAATTGAAGTCCACTCTTTAGAATTTATTTACACACACCATACATGAGTATATCATGGACAATCAGTGCTTGTCTCCAGAGTAGTGGAATTGTGATTGAGGTTTATTTTTCTTTTTAGGTTCTGTGCATTTCCCAATTTCTTTCATTTATTTGGAATACTTTTGTAATGACAGTGCACAGAGCAATGATGGTGTGTGAGGGGTGGGGGCAAGGAGGATTGGCCCCTTTTCTGTAGTAGTGAACTCACTTCAGTAGTGACCTATCGTGACAGATGTATTGTCTGAGAACTAGAAGTAACTTTCAAAGGGAATAACAATGTGAAAAACAACATATAACATACAGAAGGGGCAGGACAAAAACTTAAACATTTATCAGGACAACTATACTGTAATATTTCTTTTAAGTTCTGTTTGTTTCTTCTTTAGAAATATAATAAGAGACATAAATATATATTTTTTTTATTTTGGCCAAAATCAGCGCTTAGGCAGTGTGCAACCTTCTGAAATAAGGATATTTTAATATCTGTGTTGGATGGAAGATCTTTTATTAGTTCACTGAGTGATTGGGCACAACTCAACCACCTCTCTGAACTTTAATTTTCTCCTCTTTCACTTTTATTGTGCTATTTAACGAGTACTTCTACAGCATCTACTACACACCAGCCACTCTCCTAAGTGTTTTGTAAACATTAACTGAACTAATCTTCATTCCTACCTTGTGAGAAGGGCAGGTTTATCCCTACTTTATGTATGAGAAAACTAGACCCAAAGAGGGATGAAAAGGGCATCGAAGGTCACACACATAGGGAGCAACAAAATCAAGATTCAAACGCCAGACTTGGTTGTATTCTCCTCTGTGTTTTTTTGTGCTGAACTAAATGACATTAATATGCCCATCATTTCTGGTGTGTAAAACACCTGCACAGGCAGGCACATTCCCTTGACATATTTCCTGAGTCTCTTTTTGTCCCGTGAATTTTCTTTTGTGTAACCCAATTGAGAAAATTATCATATTTATTCCAGAATTTATTTCATGAAACAACGACTCTCCTTCCCTTGGGTATCATTTTTTTAACTTCTCTGTTTTCCAATCACTTCTTCAGTACTAAATACTAAATTTAGTGCGATGAAAGAGAAACTGTATCTTCAGGCAGCTCAATAAAATGGGTCCATAGCCTTCATTGTGGCAATCCTAACTATAGCCTACCTAATCCAGCTGGTTGCTGGCTTTCTGGCTAGTTTAAGAACAAAACAACAACAAAACAAAACAAAACAAAAAGCAAAAAAAAAAAAAGTAGGTTACTTCTTTGATATGCCAGAAGGAAAGAGAAAGAGAAGAGGGGGTTCAGGGTGGGGGTAGGGGGAGGAAAAGGAAAGAGAACTAATTTTACATTTTTACCTATAGACTGTTCTATATGAAAATATGAACTTCAAATTTTTAGAACTTACTAATTTTAAGAAAATTTTAAATTAAAATTGTCAACTAGAGAATGGGCTTCCTAGATTTTAGTGACTAAACACCCTTCTTCCCTTTGTACTCATGGAAAAGATTTACTTGGCCACTAAATTATAGCAATGACCAACCAACCAGGTTTTTGGAGAACTGAGACCTTCACAAACTCTAGCTCAGTTGCAGGCCTTACCCAGCCATTGCAGGGCCTGGGCAAAGTGGAGCCCTCCAATACCATATTTCTACATATTTAAAAGATACAAATCAAGCCAACATGGTATTAACTAAAATAAATTCTACTCTCTTTCCTTGACAAATACATCTTCCGATGACCAGGATTTAACTTAGGGTTCTCCCCTGCTCTGGCGTTCCATGCCCAAATGTGGCACAGTGTGGACAGTTGCCTCTGGCCTGACTCCCTCCTTTGCCCACTCCCATCTCTTTCTTGCATTAGACACAGCTTCTCCCACACACGTGGATACTCCAGCCCACCTGAGGCTTCTCCCCAGCAGCCTCCTCTGTTCACCTCTGAGGTCTAGGAGTGCATGCACTGGCAGCACCATTCACCCTCAGCCGAGCAGGTTGGAGGGGCAGGGATGTGTGTGCAGGCATAGAGGACTCCAGAATTGGGATGTTCTGGGAGCAAGGTGAGGCACAGGCTCTGGGTGGACATTTCTCCTCTACCCATTGACTTCTTGTCCCATTGGGAGGGCTGGGACAGGGAATGACAATGGAGGGGCAGAGCAGGGTCCTCTGAGATGCAGCTCTCAAGAAGGGGGAAGGGGACCAGGGCAGAGCCTCTCTTGCTGAAAACTGTATTTCTCTGGTAGCTTCTCAGTCACCTGCTGTGATTTGCGGAATAGAAAGGGTTAGGAGATGTTGTGGTAGGAATTAATCTTCTGTGAAACTGGTCTTTGGCCCTCCTAAAGGGAAAACCCTCTTTTCTCCCCTTTTGTTAAAATTAAATTAAACTTAGGCTTGTACATATTTCACTATGGATTTTATAGTAATAGAATTCTGAAAGAAGGAGGGTTATGTCATGGGGACACTGAAGGAAACGCTGGAGCACTCGCATAGAAGAGCTTAATGACCACTTCTAGTGGTCATTTCTGCTCCACCAAGAGCTAAAAGATGAGGGCTTTTTAGACCTTAAGAATGGGGAACATGTCAGGCCAGTGTGGCTCAGTGGTTGAGTATTGACCTATGAACCAGGAAGTCACAGTTCAATTCCTGGTCAGAGTACATGCCTGGGTTGCAGGTTCAATCTCCTGTAGGGGGTGTGCAAAAAGCAGTCAATCAATGATTCTCTCTCATCATTGATGTTTCCATCTCTCTTTCTCTCTCTCCCTTCCTCTCTGAAATCAATAAAAAGATATTTTGAAAAGGTGTGTGCCTGGGGGAGGAACTTTAATGGGAGGTCCATCAAGATAAGCAAATTTGTCCCCTAACCGGTTTGGCTAGGTGGATAGAGCTTCGGCCTGCAGACTGAAAGTTCCCGGGTTCAATTCCAGTCAAGGGCATGTACCTTGGTTGCGGGCACATCCCTAGTAGGGAGTGTGCAGGAGGCAGCTGATCGATGTTTCTCTCTCATAGATGTTTCTAACTCTCTATTCCTCTCCCTTCCTCTCTGTAAAAAATCAATAAAATATATATATTAAAAAATGATAAGCAAATTTGAACACAGGAAGAGAGGTCAGTCTGCTAGGATCTGTTAGATAACCCCAACTAAGGGCCAGTTAAATTCTATAATGATGGCACCTTCCGTTAATATGCTGCTGATGGTGATGGTGATGATGATAGTAATTACACTAACATATAATAAATACCTAGTAGGTGCCAGGAACTGTGCCAAATACATTATATATACTGAATAAAATGTAATATAATTATATATGTTATATAACATACATTTTATGTATATACAACTTCCTATTACATAACATATACAAATGTAATGTAATACAGAAAGTCTTGAAGAAGTGAAGTTTCAAATGGTTCAGTAACTTGGCCTGGAATAATGCATTGGTTGAATGGTTAGTCTTCCTACAGAGCCTAAATCTTAACCAGTCTGTTATAACCAATTAGTGCTTTATAAAAATAGGCAAGTTGGCGGAATTCCAGCCAAAGATAGACTCAGTAACTACGCAATGATATCTTTACCTCGTATCTGATGAAAGCTTTAGGCATGCTGAACTGAATGATGAGAGATGGCCTGAGGGAGACGCCACCTAGAAAGCGATTGCCATATACACTTGGACCAAAGCCTGGGGAAAGAAAGCTTTGAGACTTTCCTTACCCAAGGTGAGGGCCAGGGCCAGGGTCAGGGGTATAACTTAAAAGGTAGGCCTTGTGCTGCTACTGGGTGGAAGTGCAATGGACCAGAGCTGGTGACTGGATGCTACAGTCTATCAAACTAAGCAGATTTTGGAAGCGTGGAGAATGTCCTCATTCCTAAGACTATCCCAATAAAAACCTTAGAGGAGCTTGGTCTAGAGTTCAGTTAAGAAATTAATGGATAAATCACATCCATAAGACTGGATCCAAGAGATGGCTTCAAGAAGAGGTTGTGAAAGGGCAATTCTTAACTAGTTTATATTTTTGTTAAGACCAAGAAAAACTAAGGTCTTGAAGAGTTATGATTCTTTAAATCCCCATCTTTGCTTTCCATAACCATTTCCCTGAAATTGAATCTTGTAGAATGTTTTGAAAAATAAAGATGTTTGCTCTCTTGCTCTGAGAAAAAAAATTAGGAGTCTGGTGGAAGTAGAAAAGAGAAGGCTGATTGAGCAAAGTAGGGGAGGAAAGGGAAGAGGAAGAGAAGAACCCAAGTAGAAAAATAGCTGGTGATTATGCAAAAGCAAATATATTACTTTTCATGGGCCTGCAGGAGAAAGAAAGTAAAACTGGTTCTAGGAATGGGAAGAGACCTCAAAATCAATTAGTGTGCCCAGACACCTCTTCCGTCCCAGTACTGGTGCTGAGTTACCAGTGGTCCCCTGCTCCATGCTGAAGGCTTACCTGGGTGATGGGGGTTGAGGCTAGGAAGGGGCCATATCCCTCCACCATAAACACAGAAACTGTACCTTCCAAGTTAGAATGTAAGGATCATGGGAGTTTGCATTCAGCAACTCATGTTAAAGAAATAGTGAATGCCTATTGTTTTTCAAAGTTCTGTTTTCATCATATATAAATTTTATTTTAAGTAAATAAACAAATATTGAATTTAAATACTTCAGCAGGCATAGCCTTAGAGGTAATGTTGTAGAATGACTTGTACTAAAGTGTACTAATACCTTGTACTAAAGTGTACTAATGTGAAATGCATCAAAATGTTAAGATGTATTAATGGAGGAACAGAGCCCAGCTGGTGTGGTGTCGACTTATGAACCAGGAGGTCATGGTTCAATTCCTGGTCAGGGCATATGTCCGGGTACTGGCTCAATCCCCACTGGGGTGTGTGAGCAGGAGGTAGCTGATCAATGATTCTCTCTCATCATTGATGTCTATCTCTCTCTCTTTCCATTCCTCTCTCTGAAATCAATTGTAAAAACATATTAAAAGCAATAAAATATTTTTTAATGAGGGAGCAGAGGGGTAGATAGTTTGGCTATGGTATATATGATCAAACAAGGATAGTAAAATATTATTTCTAGAGTCTCAGTTGTTGTTATTTGGGTATTCACAACTTTTCAGTCTTTCTGTATATTTGTAAATGTTCATAAGAAACTGTTGGAAAGATTTTCTTACTGGAGAAAAGTTGCTCTTTAAAAAGACAGTACACAGAACCAAGATTTTCAACCTTTTTGATCAGGCCATTCAATAAAAGAAGCTCACTGAATAATGAGATTGCTTTCTTTTATTTTTATCCATTTTTTTGTCTCACCTGCCTTTTTCTCTTTGACAGTCTAGTATAGCACAAATATTGGTACTTCATAAAGGCATGTTTCATTACTCCATACTTGAAACTTAGGGGGAAACATACTATATGCCATTGTTCTTGTAACATATGCTAATTAGAAAAATCCCATATCAGCTATGAATATTCCAGTTGACTATGTGAAATATATCTATTCACCACAGTACTTGTTAACTAGTTAACAAATATCAGAGAGAGAGAAAGAGAGAGAAAGAGAGAGAGAGAGAGAGAGAGAGAGAAAGAGAGAGAGAGAGACTCTCTCAAGAAGTTATTTTTCTCTAAGCTGGACTTTAATAATGAGATGATATCTAAAATACTCTAATGTCCAGAAAAGACTGCAATTAGTAAGTGATAAAATGTACACATTCTATCTTAAAGTGGGAGGCATTCCCGTGGATCCCATGAGTGTGGTTATGGGCGTTTTAATTCTAAATCACTCCTCATAGCTGCAGTTAGTGCTCTGCAGCGACTGAGGGTTTGGAATGAGGAAGGAGGAGATAATTTTTACCTATCTCTTTCATGCCCACCACACCCCTCCCAAAAGAACCTCAAACAAAACATCATGAGCTACAGAATACTGTTAAGCCATGATTGTCTGAGATTCAACCAAATTAACCCCTAATAGTATACTTTCACAGTTGGTTATTTTTCAAAATTACCTGCACCTGTAGTGCTCTTTGTAGATTTTTGTACCTATGGTTATCTAGAGCATTATACATAAGATATGTCCATAAATAGTAGAAATAGTTGTTAGTAATAGATTACAAGTTATCTAAAGAACTTATTTAAACGTATTATGTTCATTTACATTCAATTACTTAGGTAGAGTTTGAAAAGAAAAGTATACTTAGTTTCAGGGAACTATTGGAGCTCAAAATTGTTAAGTTAGCAGCTCTGTATGATAAAATTTTTCCTTTTTATGGCAATACAAGTGAATTTTAATATTAGCAAGTACTAACACATGATAAGTGGCAGTGGCACTTATATTCTAAAGAAATAAAACAAACGCCTTATTTTCCAAAAATGGAAAGTATAAATGCTTGAATCATAAGAACTATCAGCTTCAAATTTGCTGTTATCAAGTGAAAGCAATTAGTTTCTGAGTCCCCAGAAAGCAACAAACATCTGATTTCCCATTCTTCTTGGATAATTTTAAGATGCCATTATTACTTAAATATCAGACATGTAAAACAGCTTGCTCACTCAGTGATTAATTACCCTGCTCAAACTTTAACTACTGAAGAGATTTAAAATGCCAGAATTATAAAAACCCTTTGCAGAATATCCAGGCTATGTTGTTTTTCTAAGAAAAAAAAGAAAACATTTTGGCATGTAGACAGTGGCTTGTGAAAAGCCCTTTGTCACTAACAGCCAAGCCCCTTTCTGGAAAGATAAGAATAACAGTTTCAGTTATTAGAAATGTGAGCTATCTAAAGAAAACAACATGGTAACATTATTGGTATTTAGCGAATTGCCTACTATTTTTAAACAAACTATTTACTAAGTAAAACTGTTTTCCCATTTCCTTTGAAAAACATTAAGACCTTGAATGCATTTCGATAAAAAGAACAAAAACTATAGTTAAATCACTTTTAAAAATGCCACATTTTCAGTTGTATTTCGAAAACACAGGAGGGAGAATGTTCTTCGTTTTCCTGAGGGTAGTGAGAATAAAAGTAAGCAGACAGAAAATATAGCACAGAAAGCTTATACCTTTTGAAACAAGACAATGAAGAGCACAAGAGTTATACGGAGGATTAGAAATACAACTTACCTCCTCTGACAAAAGCATTTGTGGGATGCAGGAAGGAGGAAAGCCAGATAACAGATTAAGGAGCCTATCAGAGCTCAGAGTCCCAAGCAAAAAACTCTCCATATGAGACAGGTATGTTTCAGACCTACCTTCTCCCCCAGGATCTTCCTCTCTCAGAAATCCCACCTGCGATATTCAAACTTCAATCACTTGACTAGCGGGAACCCACATACTGTCTTCATGCTCCTGAGAGTAATTCCAGAAGTCACCGTGCCCATTAAATGTTTACAGTCTGTTCCCAGCAAGGCTCTATGAACCCTGCCACCTTCTCAGGGTGGCAGAACTGCCCTGAGATGAAGCCTGCAGCCTGCCAGAGAAAAAGTTCTCTTTAGGTTTGACTTCTGCTAGAGAGCAAACAGACACAGCCAGAGCGGTCCCAAAGTATCGTTTAATCTCTCAGTCGAACATACAAGCTTTTAATAAAGGCTGCACGAGAGCTATTACTGGATGTGACGTTTCCATCAGAGAAGTTTGCAACACATCACACCAGGGGTTTCAAAAAAGACACAAGGACACCACTTGCATCTCGGCTGCATTTTAAAGCTACTCTCCAAGAACAGAATCTTCCCTCCCTTCCGGTAAACACATGCTTGTATACATTAAAATAAAGACGCTGTATAAATTAGCAAGAGGATGTTCTCTCGTTATAAACGAATCAACCCCAAATCCATGTCAGCCTCACCATTTCCCCCAAACAGGCATTTGGGGTACAGTCTTTGGGGGGAAAAGCACACACACACGAATGCAAAAAAAAAACCAAAAATGCAGACCAAATGAAAGAGACACCATAACCTAGGAGAACGTTCTTAGCTGGGCTTTCGGACGGAAGGTATCACACACGCTGCCGCACTGCTGTTCCGGTGCGAGAAAGATCCAGAGGGGCTAGGCGTGGTGACAGACAATGAGCGCTAACACCGCACAGCCAGTCTTAACAAATTAGGTAAATTAGAGATCATTGGATGGTATCCTATTGTTGCTATTGTAATCACAGTCATTCTCCCTGGTAATGGTGCCTCGTGATGAAGTGCGGTTCTCACAGGATAATTGTGAACGATACTGAAAGATGCAGGGATGCAGCATCTGGCTTTAAAAGCTCTTCAGATTCAAATTGGCATTTTACTTTATCTTGAAAATTTATTAGAGATTCGGATCGTGCTGGTTTGGATGGGAAGGTGAAAGCAGGGTAATTTCTCCCTATGAATTATTCAGTCTCAGCCTGGCGAAATCGCCATCCATGAACCAATGCTCTGACAGTCGCTTCTCAGAGCCTCCATTACGCTTGTCATTTTTATTTCTTTATCTACCATCTCCTTCTCAGTTACCCAGTTCGTCCCTGAGGGCTCCGCTTCACAAGCCAAAGTAGCTCGAATTGGCAATAACCTAAATGTGCTGCAGTCTCGAATCGCTGTCTCCACAGGCTGTCTTTTTTCTCCCAAATCATTAAAACCACATCCATGATGATATCTGTGAGGCCGTTCGATCAGATGAATTAAACCACACACACGCGCGCGCCCGCGTGCACACACACACACACACACACACACACACACGGGCAGCACTGCAAGAAGAGTTAGGTCCTGCTAACATCACAAGAGAAGATAAAGTGATGCTTTCTGCTTCCTTCTTTGTTGTCAGTGTGACCCATCCCAGCGCATAGCGAGCATCACGCAGGCAGGAGCCAGGACTGAAGCAGGCTTGCCTGGCACCCTGATTCGCAGCCAGAGCAGATGAAGCCTGCACGGAAGGCAGCCTAATCCAGACAACTGTATACTTAGCAAGCATGATTCGTTAGGAAAATAAGAAGAAGCCGTCGGATGAGCGAAATTAGACTGCATTCTCCCAGGCTCCACCTGCACCCAGGCTGCATCACAGGCATTGTCCACTTGATGGCTGGTTGGGTCACTGCTAGTCGACAGCTGTCCTCGCATCCAGACAGGACTGGGAGTGACTTAGGTCAGTGAGTCTGGCTTCGCCTTGAAACAGTGTTCTAACTGAGGACTGGGGATCTGCGCCGGCTCCCGGACCAGCCTTAACTGTGTGCTGGGAGGGTCGCACAGCGAGCGTCACTTCGGTGGAGTTGCCCGCACAGGCCCCGGCCAGATCCACTGTGGCAAGCAGTGTCTCCTTCATCCTCCTAGCTTTATTCCTGCAGGTCTGCTGGCCTGGCATAAGGAGCCCCCAAACCATTCCCACCGGGGGTGGGAAACCAGCTGCGCTCCGCCAGGCAGCTTGGCTACAAGGCTCCGAGCAGTACCTGCTCTGCTGAAAATTCACGCTGCCAAGTTAGAAGCCGCCGCGTGCATGCAGACTGCTTCTCTGCTGCTGGCTACGCAAAGGTAAATACTCCTCGTGTAAGAAATGCTAAGCGGTAGCAGGAAAAGAACACTTTAAAACTCCGACGCTTTGTGCCTCGCTGTCTGCCTTGGCTCTGTCGCATTGCGACCAGGAAACTGCAGGACCGGAGCTCTGGCAGTGGAGACACTGCAGACAGCAGCAGCTCTGACACAGCAGTCAGCTGACTGGCAGGGTGTTCCCCTGCCATGGGCTCCACAGAATCAGGCCAGTGGCTAAGGTGGCAGCAGACAGATGACCTGGATTGGGAAGCGTGGCTTCGGGAGGGCAGCCTCTCTCCATCCACACCTGGCAGCGATCCTGCACACCTGGCTGGGACATCTTCCATGGTTTCTCTCTCAGGCAGAGTTTTTAACTCACAGCCTCCAGACTTAACTATTTCTGTCCTGCTTGCTAAGATGGCAGGTAATTCTTGGGGTGGCCACGCCCATGGGAAAACAGGTTAAAATCATCCCAGTCCCTATTGTTTGGGGTTAGTTTCAGTGTCAGAAGAATAATCAGGGGAGAATGAATGCCTGTCCACATTTTTGTGTGAAAAGCACACTTCTTTTTGAACAGGTAGAAATTGCCTTAAGCCACCAGCACACTGTAATGAACTGGTAAATTGTACCTAATGGAATGGCAAGTGCAAAAGGAAAAAAACTGAAAGGTAAATTAGTCCAGAAGTAACCTTCAATCATGGTCTGGTTGCTCTAAAGCAGTCTGCATGCTCTGTTGCAAAACGTAGGTTGTGCATCCCAATTAATCTAACAATGGAGCGAAAGCCTTAGATGATATTACCCCAGTGAGTTGAGGAATGCTAAAATAAGAAGGCAGTCATTACCAGGCACTTGTTTAATGACTGTAATCACACGGAATTAATTTAACCTGCTGCAATATGGAACAGAAAGTCAATTATAAATTTGTGCTAAAAGAATAACAATACCAGAATTTGCATAGCACCTCCCTCCTAAGAGACATCCTCTGAAGGCAGGCTCACATCCTCCGCACATAGAGGGCACTCGGAACGCGCCAAGTGCTCCACAGAGCCATCCATGCCCAGCCTCCCTGCAGGCGGGAGCTTATGATCTGAGGCGGGATGGCATGCATTGTATGACTAGCATACAGAGGATGACCACATTGACCTAGGCCCATCACTCTGTGGACTCGGGGATGCTTTTTCCCATTTGTGCTTTATGGATTTTGTGAATTTTTCTGTTTGCTTTTGATTTGGTTCTCTTGACATGAATCCTGCTCCAAAAAAGAAGTTTGTAGATGGCAAGCAGAGGGGTCAGAACTAGAGGAGAGAGCATCGTCTGCAGAATGATAGAAGTACTGTGAGTGTAAAGTGACATTTAAAGAAAGAACTGATCTACTTGGAGGCGGTGGGCTGCAGGAGTGAGCTTAGGCCCTGGCTGAGGCTCGGTTCCTGGAGAGGACCACTCATAAGCTGTTCTTCTACACCTTTTCCAGCTCTCCTTAGAGAACCCAAGGCTCAGAAATCTGCCTTGCTACCTTTCAAAGCCTGCTGTGAGGAAATGAGTCCCAAATGATACAAATAACCAATAACTAAACTTTTTTATTTTTTAATTACAGTTCACATTCAATATTACACTAGTTTCAGGTGTACAGTATAAAGGTTAGACATTTAGATAACTTACGAAGTGATACCCCAGGAAATCTAGTGCCCACCCTGGCACCATACATAGTTATTACAATATTTCTGACTATATTCCCAATGCTGCACTTTACGTCTGCATGCTTATTTTGTAACGGCCAATGTATACTTCTTAATCTCTTCACTGTTTTCACACAGTCCCCAAACCCTCTCCTCTCCAGCAGCCATCAGTCTGTTTTCCAGGTCTATGAGCCTGTTTCAATTTTGTTTGTTCGTTTATTTTGTTCCTTAGATTCCACAGATGGTATTTGTCTTTCTCTGTCTGACTTATTTTCACTCTGCATACTAGCCTCTAAGTCCATCCATGTTGTCACAAATGGTAAGATTTCATTCGTTTTTATGATCGAGTAATATTCCACTTGTATATACATACCACATATCCTTTAGCCATTCATCTGTGGATGGACACTTAAGTTGTTTCTGTATCTTGGCTATTGTAAATAATGCTGTACTGAACATAGATGTGCATATATCTTTTCAAATTAGTGCTTTGGATTTCTTTAGATAACAGTATGATTCCTCAGAAATACTTCTATTTTTTAAGAAGCTTCCTGAAAAGGCACAACTATCCAATTGGGGAATTTCAAGCATCAACTTTCCAGATGGAAAATCATTTCTGAAGGAAATCATTTCAAGGGGACCTTTTAGGAGAGCTCCTCTCCTTCATCATATGGCAGGTGGTCTGGGCTCATGGTGCCGAACTCCCAGTGTTGTAGGGAAGGTTTGGCCTAGAACCCTCTGAAGCCAGCATGTCCCACAAATGTGGTGGTCAGTGTAGGTCACTGGAGCAGCATATATTCTGGAGGCATTTCTCACTCTCTGCAGTACATCCCACCTTTGATTGTGAATTTTCTCAGGTCTTGCCCACCAAGGAAAAAGTGGCCCAAAGATTGGTATTTTTTAAGGCCCTGGACAGTGTGGCTCAATTTGCTGGAGCATTGGCCCAAACACCAAAAGATGGTGGATTCGATTCCTAGTCAAGACATATACCTAAATTTCCATTTCTCTTATTAATGTCTCTCTCTCTCTCTCTCTCTCTCTCTCTCTCTCTCTCTCTCTCTCTTCCTGTCTTTAAACTCAGTTTTTGAAGTGCTGCCAGTGGTTATAGTGTCGGCCCTCCTATGGAAGGGTTGAAGGTTCAATCCCTGACCCCAGTCAAGTTGGGTGCAGGAAGCAACCAATTGATGTATCTCTTTCACATCAATATTTCTCTCTCCCTCCCTCTCTTCTTTCCATTCTCTCTAAAAAAAAAACAATGGAAAAAATATCCGTGGGTGAAGATTAACAGAAGGAGGAGGAGGAGGAGGAGGAGATGATCTTAAAATTATATATATATATATATATATATATATATATATATATATATATGGAAAGGCCTGGTTGGTATGGCTCAGTTGGTTGGAGCATTGTCCTGGTCAGGGCACATACCCAGATTTCGGTTAGATCCCTGGTTGGGGAACATTTGAGAAGCACATGTCTCTCTCTCTCTCTTCCTTCCTTTCTCTCTAAAATTAATAAAAACATATTTTCAGGAGAGGATTTAAAAAAGGCACCTCCAGGTAATTAATTCCAGTACCCGAGATGGACAACTAATGATGAAATATGCAATATTCCTTTTGCACATGTGAATTTGTGGTTAGAGATTCAAAAATACTGTATGGATTTTTGTTGAACTCAAGAATAAAAAAATAAGAATAAGTCCTTAAATGTATCTATCTGTACTATTACAATTCTGTACAAATCAATAAAAAGGAAATAATTTTTAATTGAGAAAATCTAGTCCAGCCGGTGTTGCTCCGTGGTTGAAGTTCAACCCATGAACCAGGAGGTCACTATTCAATTCCCAGTCAGGGCACATGCTTGGGTTGCAAGCTCAATCCCTAAAAGAGGGTATGTAGGAAGCAGCCAATCAATGATTCTCTTTCATCATTGATGTTTCTATCTCTCTCTCCCTCTCTCTGAAATCAATAAAAAATATGTTTTTAAAAAATAGAGAAAATCTATATAGTTATGATACACTCACATGTCCTCTGCAATTGGGGACGGTGTAGCCAGCGAGATAGTAATGCAGGCCCACAGATTCTGGTTTCTTTCTCTCTTACAGCACTGACCCCTTGTGCTGTAACCTTTTGTTTCCCTAGTGTCCTCCCCAGTGGACCTGTGGGCTCTTCCAGGGCAAGGGCACACCACATTCCTCTTGACGGCCCCAAGCCCTCACTCTGCCTGGCAGGTGGCACGTCTTCAGTATTTGTGAAAGGAGTGGAGGAATGCTAAAGGGCGTCTTCCTGCTTGAGGAGAAAGCACAGAGATATCCGAGCTTCCAACATGAGAGAATCAAGCTTTTCTTGCACTGTAGACTATACTAAAATAACATACTTCCCAGTGATGAAAAAATGCTAATTCTCAACTATAAATGTTGACTTAAAGCCTATGTAGCAAATAATTTTAAAGGGCGTACATATGAAAAAAATGAGGGACATGCTTTTGAAAGTCAGTGAAAACTCTATATGTATTTAATGGCTAATCAATTTCATTTCATTTTAGATATTTTTTAGAAAAATGACACATTCTTTGCATTTTGGAGAGTGAGGCCAGTGAAGTGGTGGCTCTCTGTGCCTTTGCTAGAAAGCTGCCCTCTCCAGCACAGACAAGGAAAACAAATTCTGTTCCTAAGCCCTCTGAAGTCTCCGTTTTATACTACACATCTTATTTTTTCTTTTTCTTATCCTGTATTCTCTGCCAGTCTTGTAAAGTTGGGTCACTTCTTAATAATGCCTTTATATGCAAATGCAATACATAGGATGTGTACCTACTAAATAGGATTGCAAAGAAGCTAATTGTATTAAACATCCTAGCTTTAAAAATGTTCCATAGAAAAATAAAAATTCTTCCAAGATGAAATTGCAAAGTGACTTTGGTTGTCCCTGTTCCAACTATTATGAAAAGAAAACTAGTTTAAGAAGAGCTTAGACAAGATAAAAAGCTGAGAAAAGAAATAGATGACTATGTTTACTGAATTTCAGTAAATGTGAAATGGAATGTTTCTTCTCAAAAAGTGATATTTTCAGTGACCAGCAGATTCCCCATCTTCACATCTATATTAATAAAAGGGTAATATGCTAATTAGGGCAGATGTCTTCTGGAAGTCCTTTTGGACAAAGCCACAGCAGCTGCCTGAGGCTCAGGCAAGCCATGGATAGCTGCTGCTGCTGCCAGGGTCAGACCAAGGTTCAGGCAAGCCACAGTGGCTGTGAGGGCCGAGGCTCAGACAGCCGCAGGGGCCAGCAGTGGCAGCAGCAGTGGCATGATGGGGGTGTTGCCTTCCCCTGATCAGCCTTATTGCCTCCAGCAGAGGGAGGCCAGAGGCAGCATCAGCGAGGGGGTGATAGGGGCAGTACCTTCCCCTGATCGGCCGTCACCTCCCGCAGAGAGAGGCCAGACTGTGGCTTAGGTCTGCTCCTGGTGGGCAGTGGGCTTAAGCCATCAGTATGACATCCCCTGAAGGCTCCTATACTGTGAGAGGGGGCAGGTCAGGCTGAGGGACCCCTCCATTGCACAAATTTTTATGCACCAGGCTTCTAGTTTAAAAAAAACATGCTATACTTTCAAAACTACAAGTCTCCTTTTACAGATCCTTCTTAACACTTTGGGAGGGAGGGGAGTGAGGCAATTTATTCTCTCAAGTTTTGTTGTGAAAGAGGAAATTGAAGCTCAAAAATATTGAGCATGTTGGAGAGAACCAAGATGGCGGCATGAGGTATATACCTAAATGCTCAGCCTCCAGACCTACATTATAGAAATACAACTATACAGATAAATGGCCATTCTCCAGAACCAAGGGTGGGGAAGCTTTATAACTAGAAGGCAAGAGAAGGAGTGCATTGAGACTGAATAGAAGCTCCTGGCGCCCAAACTGAAAGGTACAGACATGCAAAACGGAGGCGGCGGTGCAGCGGTGCTGGTGAAAGGGTGGCAGCTGCTGTGCCTGGGTCTGCAGCTTGGAAGGAGATTATAAACTCCTGGGTCGCATTGAATGCGACGTGGGCTGTAGGGCAACGGAGCAGCAGAAGACCAGTGGCGTTCTAGCAGTGCTATTCGCAGTGATCACTGACGCTGAGATTTGGGGACTGAGAATCGTGCACAGACCCCAGGGCTTGGAGATGCCAAACCCAGTAGAAACTGCGGCATCAGCAGAGGGGCAGCCATTGTGAATTGCTCCACCCCCAGTGATTCTGGGACTCTGCCCCACCCTACCTACAACCCCGCCCAAGCTGTGCGCCTGCCTGCTTGCAGCATAACCTAAGGGCCTGCCACTGAGACAGAACTCCAAAAGATCCAAACTCCAAACAACAAGGAGAAAGGCCTGCAGGTCATTTCCCCCCAGTGATACCTC
>PVJC01006401.1:8242-27378 GCA_004026665.1 Murina feae | reverse complement strand
GAAAAAGAACCAGCAAGAAATTAAGCATACACTGACTGAAATAAAGAATAATATACAGAGATCCAACATCAGACAAGAGAATCACAAGAATCAAGTCAAAGATATGAAATATGAAGAAGCAAAACCCACCCAGCCAAAAAAGCCAAAAGAAAAAAATATCAAAAAGTATGAAGATAGTGTAAGGAGTCTCTGGGACAACTTCAATCGTACCAGCATCAGAATTATAGGGGTGCCAGAAGAAGAGAGAGAGCAAGATATTGAAAACCTATTTGAAGAAATAATGACAGAAAACTTCCCCCACCTGGTGAAAGAAATAGACTTCCAAGTCCAGGAAGCACAGAGAACTCCAAACAAAAGGAACCTAAGAAGGATCACACCAAGACACATCATTATTAAAATGCCAAGAGCAAAAGACAAAAAGAGAATCTTAAAAGCTACAAGAGAAAAGCAATTAGTTACCTACAAGGGAGCACCCATATGACTATCAGCTGATTTCTCAACAGAAACTTTGCAGGCCAGAAAGGAGAGGCAAGAAATATTCAAAGTGATGAACAGCAAGAACCTACAACCAAAATTGCTTTACCCAGCAAGGCTATCATTCAGAATTGAAGGTCAGATAAAGAACTTCACAGACAAAAAAAAGCTAAAGGAGTTCATCACCACCCAACCAGTATTATCTGAAACCAGTGGCCCATTGCAGGAAGATTCCTGAAAGAATAGGGCTTCCTGAGCCAGAGCGAAGCAGAGAAGGGAGCAAAGACCACCTCGGCTCCCGTCTCTGCCACCTCAACTCTCGTCTCTGCTGCCTCAGCTCCCTCCCATCTCTGCCATCTTAGCTCCCCACCTCTATCCTCCCTTCTCCCTCCCTTCTTCACCATTTCTGCTGCCTCAGCTCCGTTCCTTCTCCACTGTTTGACTCCCTTCTGCAGCACTTGGCTTCCTTCTATGCTGTCTTTAGTCTTCGCTCTCCTGTGCATGCAAATTAACTGCCATCTTTGATGGGTTAATTTGCATACAGTCACTCTGATTGGTTTTTGAGTGTGGCTTGACTGATGGGTGTGGCTTAGGTGTCTCAGAGTGATAATTAATTTGCATATTACTCTTTTATTAGAGTAGATGCTGAAAGGTATCCTTTGAGAAGAGGATGAAGAAAAAGTAAAGATAAAAATTATGAACAACAAATACATATCTATCAACAAGTGAACCTAAAAATCAAGTGAATAAAAAATCTAATGAAGAGAATAAACTGGTGAATAGAATAGAATCAGAGGCATATAAAGGGAGTGGACTGACAATTTTCAGGGGTAAAGGGTGTTGGGGTACGGGAAGAGAATGGACAAAAATCGTACACCTATGGATGAGGACAGCGGTGGGGTGGGGACAGAGGGTGGAGTGGGAAATGGGAGGAGGGGAGCTATGGAGGGGGGAAAAGAGGAACAACTGTAATAATCTGAACAATAAAGATAAATTAAAAAATATTGAGCATGTTAGCAAAAAGGTCCTAGAGCCAGGATACAAGTCTCTTAAACATACATCAGGCCACATCCTATTACATATTTAATCAATGATTTGCAGCAGTAGATAGAGGCAGAGTACTAAGCCACTGGCAGGTTGAAATGAAACATAGTGGGAATATTTACACCATGAAAATGAACAAACACTGAAAATCAGGGCTGTTGTTTTTTCTGGAGACATGGTTTACATGTTGTAGTATATTTAATGATACCAATTTTAATCATATGTCCCTTTATATCTACCCCATAATCCAGAATATAAAGCACATATTAAGCATAAAGCTCTTAGGTCAGAGGGCTTCCCTTTTGATCTTATACCACTGATTATCTCTGTGACCATCTGGAATTCAATTTCCTATTCTGTAAAACAGGGCTTATGAATACAGTGTGCTCACAGGTTGTTGTGTATATTCATGAAGTGGTGCATATGAACACTAGCATGGATTCTCATGCATGCTAAGCTCTCTATCCTCCTCCTCCTTCTTTTTCTTATTCAATTGGTCATCCTGGAAGATTAACATGATTTGTACTAAAACAAATAAAGATTTTTAAAAGAAATTACAGACAAAAAACAAAACTAGAAAAACTATAAATCACTTGGGATTTTAGAGAATGAAATGTTTGTTACCTTGTGGTTCCTGATTCTTGTGGATAATAGAGATTTTTTGCATTAATTCTATAATCTAAGAGAGTATCACAATTCAGCAGAAAAATTATTGATGAAAATAGTTTCTGTGTGATTTTAGAGATTTTCAAGAAGCCAAATTAAAACCATACATTGTATTAGAAGCCACTATATGCAAAAATGTAATCACACCTCTTGTTTCTGTGGTTACATAGCCTCACTCATGAATATGTTTTCACTTGTAGGGCCTAATGGCCAATTTGTACACCTGCTGGAACGTACTGTATTTTTCGGAGCTAAGAATTCCTCTATTAATGAGATTGAGCTTTGGGGGGAGAAGCTTTACCCAGAGGTCCTAGAGGACTATATCTACAGAGACCAAGGAGTTGGAATGTCAAGTTGGCTCTGTCCACTGAGTGTAAGCCAGTGAGTTGTCTTCTCTCCCCCTTTCTTTTGGCGTTGGCATGCATATGGAATGGGTCCCATGGATTCTGTCCCATTCTTGGGCCTCTCTGCAATCAGAGTGCTATTGAACATAGGACCACTGTTATAGAGAGAGGCTAGAGAAGCAGCTGAGAAGTGATGGGCCAGAACCAATCTCACTACCCCCCATCCCAGTCAAACCACAACAGAGTACTGTAATGCTATCACCATAGTACCCTAGGCTCAAAGGAAATGCAAAAATAAAGTTGTGCAGTGTTCACACATGGAGTGTTTTAGGCAGCGTTCTATCAGTTCAAGGAGAGATCAGGTCACCCACCTCTCCTTGTTCTGCCTCCTTCCACAGGTTGTAGGTCACTTGGCCCACCTACTTTGTTCTTGCTCATTTTTGAAGCTAAATGTTCACTCCCAGAAAATGGCATCAGATGTAACAACAGTAACTTGTCTAAATAACTAGGCTATAGCCTAGGAGACATCAGTCTTCCTGACTCTGGAAAAAAGAGTGTTTAACCCAAGTACTATCTATATATATAAAAGCCTGGACAACTGAAGGACTGGTTGCTATGATGTTCACTGACCACCAGGGGGCAGATGCTCAATGAAGGAACTACTCCCTGGTGGCCAGTGCACTCCCAAAGCAGGAGTGCTACTCAGCACTCACCCGGTAACCCACCAGTCCTGTGGCAGCCACTCACTCCCTCAGTTATCCTGCAGTTCCAGTCTCTGGAGAACGGGCCAGGCGCTGACAGAACAGCGCCGCTGGTGCCACTGGCATGATCCCTACAGTGCCACCAGACTCCTTGAAGTCAGCATCGGGCACTGCAGCCACTTCCCCTCCCTAGACATTTCACAAGGAAGAAATGATATAAAAGTGGACACCAGGTGGCTTCCAACAACCTGTGTGAAAATCAGCAGGATGGATCCTAGGCCCACAAGGGCATCCCACTGCCCGGCCCAGAGGGCCGATCATGTCCTGGCCCCCTCTCCACCCCTCTCCAGATGGGCACCAGACACAGGGCTCACAGCTGGCAAGCACTACTATGGCAGGGCGAGCCTTCCCAGATCAGGACTGACTGGGCGCGAGCCTGTGGCAGGCACAGTGGGCTGGGGTGAGTGGGAGCAGCAGGCAGAGCTGCAGGTGGTGTTGGTCTGCCGGTTTCAGCCCAATCCCAGCAGGCCACGCTGAGGGACTGCACCCATGCGTGAATTCATGCACTGGGCCTCTAGTTTCGGTATAATAACAGAACTGTGAAAAGAACAGAAACAGCTACCATTTAATGAGTATCTGCAGTGTACCAGGTGGACATGACCATTTTCCCAATCCTAAATACATGCAAGGAGTTTTCTATGCTCAGAGTTCCAAATGCTTTGTATATAATAACCCATTTAATCCCTACATCAACCCTGTAGAGAAGACATTATTCTCACAACATTAGGTGGAAACTTTATGCCCCTTTCACAAACAGGAAAACTAAAGTGTAGAAAAGTGAGTATTGTTCAAATCTCATATCCAGTAAATACAGGCCTGTGGATGCAAGCCCAGATTATCTGATCTGAATACAAATAAAAAACTGTGCTCTTAACTATTAACATTAAAATATGGGCTCCCTACAAATTAGTGTTCAGTGGTAGTAGTCTTTGCATGTATAGGAAAAGCCTAGTGAAAAAAGGAAAAATAGAAACTAGACTTAGAATTGCCCAGGGAAAGGCTTAAATTCTAAGAGTTGGTAAGTAGAGAGTATTATTATTATTAGAGAACCAGGAATTATTAGAAAACTAAGCTTTTCATTAAAGTATTCTTTTAATGATATTTAAATTCAGCATTTGAATGCTGGTAAATTGGCTGTCTGAGTGAGAAGGGAAAACCTTGGCTTGTAGTGTTTTGCCAATTTCCATGGTGTAAATACTCCTGTCATGGCTGACAATTGTATAACACCTACACATTCAGGGCAGACTTCATATTAAACACAGGGCTCTCTGACATGGCAGGACCTTATGTAGTCTCCTGTATCTTTCATATTCTCCCTCCTAAACTGTGTGCTTTTATTTGTATTTAATGAAAGTTGGTTTTACTGTTGTTCTTGATTTTAAAAGAAAGGCGAGACATTTCTGTTTCTCTTATATTGACCATTTAACAAATCTAGCAAATGTATGTGGCTTTTTAATAGTGACGACCCTTACTTGGGTAAAATGAAGTTGTTCAGTCTTTGGGAGACCCAAGGAACCCACAGGTGTATGTTTATGCATGTTGTGCACACACACAGGTGCAATCAACAATAATTACTGCAAGCCCTCAAAGCCAGGGACATGTACAAATACATAGCACTCACGAGGATTTACTCCTGTTCCGTACTTTCTCATACTCTAGACATGCACAATGTTTTGAGGCCCCAAAAAACCACACAAGTCACTCATAAGTACATGAATTATCATGAGGTCATGATATGAATTTGACCTAGCAAATTAAATGGCAATTACCCTTTGAAAAACCATGTAACTCTAAGGATAATCACCATGTTCTGTGTAATTTTTTTAGATCTTTGGGGGTACTAATTTGTAAAGCATATATAACCAAATGAATAATTACATAGCAAGGGGCTAAAAGGTAATTACAAAATAATTGCATGCTATTTGATCCCTCCATGAAAACCCGTTTAATAGAATATTCCTTTAAACTTTTTCTTGTACCTGTGGAACACTTTAAGGTTATTCTTTTTTCTTAGTTCTATTTAATGCTCTTTTAATAATAATATTTGGTAAAATATAGTAAAGTGTAGACTGAATGTGTAGGCGAGAAATTTGGTATGAAACTTGATTTCCCCTCCCCCTACATAAATTTCTTTGCTTTTATTATTTTCATTTTTTAATTTTATTAAATTTATTGTGGTGACATTGGTTAAGAAGATTATATGTTTCAAGTGTATAATTCTATAATACTTAACCTGTACATTGCATTGTGTGTTCACCACCAAAGCCAAGTCTCCTTCTGTCACCATATATTTGACCCTCTTTATCCTTTCTACCTCTCCCATCCCACTTTTCCCCTGGTAACAATCCCACTATTGTCTGTGTTTATAGGTTTTGGGTTGTTTAGTTGTCTTGTTTGTTCATTTGTTGCTTTCAGTTTTATATCCTACATATGAGTGAAATCGTGTGGTTCTTGACTTTTCTGTCTGACTTGTTTCATTTAGTGTGATGTTCTCAAGATCCATCCATGATGTCACAATAGAATATTTCATCTTTATTTATGGCCGAGTGTATTCCATTGCATATACATACACATCTTTTCTTTAAGTTTTTTAATACATTTTATTGATTTTTTTACAGAGAGGTAGGAAGAGGAATAGAGAGTTAGAAACATCGATGAGAGCAAAACATTGATCAGCTGCCTCCTGAACACCTTCTACTGGGGATGTGCCCGCAGCCAAGGTACATGCCCTTGACTGGAATCGAACCTGGGACCCTTTAGTCCACAGGCTGACACTCTATCCACTCACCCAAACCGGTTAGGGCTTTAATTTTTTTAAAAGAATATATATATATATATATATATATATATATATATATATATATATATTTTTTTTTTTATACCCCAGCTGGTGTGCTCAGAGGTTAAGCATCAACGCAGGTTTGATTCCCCATCAGGGCACATGGGCTTGATCCCTAGCGTGAGGCATGTAGGAGGCAGCTGATTACTGATTCTTTCTCATCATTAATGTTTTTCTCTCTCTCTCCCTTCTCCTTTCTCTCTGAAATCAATTAAAAAATATTTTTAAATATATATGTTTAATTGATTTTAGAGAGTGAGGAAGGGAGATGGAGAGAGAGAGAAACATTGATGTGAGAGAGAAATATCAATCAGTTGCCTCCCATACACACTCCTCCCAGGTATCAAACCTGCAACCTGGACATGTGCTCTGTCTAGGAATCGAACCAGCGACCTTTTGGTACACAGAACAATGGTTAACCAACTGAGCCACACTGGCAAAGGCACACTACATCTTCTTTATCTAATCATTTAGGGAAGTTGTTTCCGTATCTTGGCCATCATGAACAATGATGCAATGAACATAGAGGTGCATATATGTACTTCAAATAAATATTTTCAAATGTTTAAGCCAGATACCCAAAAGACAGATTGCTGGATCAAAATTGTAACTCTATTCTTAGTTTTTTTGAGGAACCTCTACACTATTTTCCATAGTGGCGATCCCAGTTTACATTCCCACCAGCAGTATAAGAAGGTTCTTTTTCCTCCACAACCTCCCCAACACTTATTACCTGTCTTTTCGATAACAGCTATTCTAACAGGTGTGAGGTGGTATCTCATTGTTTTGATTTGCATTTCCCTAATGCTAGTAAAAGTGTCTTTGCTTTTAAAAGTTGATCATTAAATAAGATCCATTCAGGAAAAGGATATAGTGGTGACAGTTTCTTATTTGTTTATTGATTGTAGGACTCTGTCTAGCATCTGTATGTGCTTGCAAAATGCTTTTGAAGTGTCCCCAAGTCTGTATGCCATTTTATTCTAATAACAAGTCTGGCTTCTCTCTCTCTCTCTCTCCTCTTAGTTAAGGAATGGAACTAATAAAGGTCAGAGATAAAAGTAAATACATGTATGTATGTATGTATGTATGTATGTATGTATGTATGTGGCATGGGGAAGAGATATTTGAGCTAGGACATAGAAGACTGGGCATATCACCTTCTCTAGACTTACTAATTTAAGCTAGGAATGAAAACATTTTGTGAGTAGTATACACAAAAGAATAATGCATGTAAATATCCTTTGAAAAGTTTGAAGTGCTATTTTTAACATAAGCAGTAACATAATTGCATTCCTTATTTTTTAAGTAATTTTAGAAATATAAAATGATCTAGTTGTATACCACTGCTCTTCTCCCCACCTCACACTGCGCCTAGACCCTGCCTTCCATTCCATCTTGTCTTTGACAATTTGTTGTTCTAATTATGCTTTAAAACTGGTCGAGAACAACAACAACAAAAACTTCAAAAAGCCAAATATATATCTGGTAGAAAAATTATTCTGTGTCTTAATAAAGATAATTATTGTTTCACTTCTACATTTAGGAAAGTTTAGGATTTTTCTGTGAAGGATATTGCTTGCTACAATCCACTGGATACAGAAGTGGTCTGAGAGTAAAAATTGGCAAGAATTAGAACTTTCCAACACCACCAGTGTTCTTAATATAGTCTAGAGAGTGAAATTTAGAAATGTAATTGTTACACTAGCAGTTGAAACTTACGGTTCTCCATGCCTTTGTGAAATTATCTACTTCCAGAGTGTTTCACTTGAATGACTGAGTTCTCTTCCAGTCTCGGAAGATATGGTGCTGGGGAATGACAATCTCAAGGGAGGTGCAGACCCACAAAAGGTTTTCTTCCTCGAGGCCTTTGTGTCACCACTGCTTATTCTACTAGTTACACAGCAGTTCTCAACCTGTGGGTCACAACCCCTTTGAGAATCGAATGACCCTTTCACAGGAGTCGCTTAAGATCATCCTGCATATCAGATATTTACATTATGATTCATAACAGTAGCAACATTATGGTTATTAGGTAGCAACAAAAATAATTTTATGGTTGGGTCACAACATGAGGAACTGTATTTAAAGGGCCAGAAGGTTGAGAACCACTGCTAGTAAGTCAAAATGGAACTAACCATTTTGTATTTGTTTTATCACTCAACATATCACTGTTTCCATGATAAGTTAAACACTGTTACAGCCACCGAAAGTTATTTCCTACATATAAAAGAGCAGAAGTAGTCAGCATTCTTATGGTAAGCCTAATATATTGAGAAAACCAAGAGAGAGGCAGTAAAATCAGGCAGAGTTTAGGTTCAGAATTTCATAGCGCATTAAAGCGATTTAGCAGGAGAACAACATATTTGTGAAAACCAGGCTTCTTAACAGATTTATGAAGCTTTCTGGATGCATATCAGATAAATGATCCGCCCTTAAGGTACAAGCATCCACTTTGTCAACTTCTTTGACTTATAGAAATGGCTGCCACTAAGGACAGATTTGTATTTGCACTTAGTGGGGATGTTCAACACTGTTGAAAACTGAGGAAGGAGATGAAGGAGTATGATGGACACATCATACTTTAAGAAGTGTGCTTAACAAGGACTTATTGGAAGTAGTAGTTTAAAAGGTACATATTTCTACAAATGGGGTTTTGAAAGGGCTATTTATTTATTTAGGGTAGAGGTTTAAACTATTTTATTGCCTGAGAAAAAAAATTAGTAGAAAGTGACATGTTGTAGATACGGGAGGTAGAAGAATAAGTTGATGGAGTTCCAGAGAAGATATGCGATAGGTTAAAAATCAAGGTGGCACCTGTCAGAATGGCTGTCATTGACAAATCAACAAACGACAAGTGCTGGAGAGGATGCGGAAAAAAAGGCTCTCTCCTGCACCGCTGGTGGGAATGCAGATTGGTACAGCCACTATGGAGGACAGTATGGAGTTTCCTCAAAAAATTAAAAATGGAACTCCCATTTGACCCTGCAATCCCACTTCTAGGAATATATCTCAAGAAACCAGAAACACCAATCAGAAAGGATATATGCACCCCTATATTCATAGCAGCACAATTTACCATAGCTAAGTTTTGGAAATAGCCTCAGTGCCCATCAGCAGATGAATGGATTAGAAAGCTGTGGTACATCTACACAATGGAATACTATGCTGCTGTAAAAAAGAAGGGATTCTCACCATTTGCAGCAGCATGGATGGAGCTGGAGAGCATTAATGCTAAGTGAAATAAGGCAGTCAATGAAAGAAAAATATCACATGACCTTACTGATTTATGGATAATAAAGACCATTATAAATTGATGAACATAAACAGATACAGAGGCAGAACTGCATCAAATTGACTGTCAAACTATAGCTGGAAGGGTCGGGAGGGTTGGGGGGGGAGTTAATTGATCAACTGAAGGACTTATATGCATGCACATAAGCATAATCACTAGACACAAGACACTGGGGAGTAGAGGAGGTCAGGGGAAGGTCAAGGGGAAAAAATGGAAACTTATTTAACCCTCTTTGTAATACTTAAAGTAATAAAACAAAATTTTTTTAAAAAATCAAGGTGGCAAAGTTGGCCTTGAGCCTATGAAACTGAAGGAAAGGTGGAATGGTAGGAGGAAGAAGCCTACTGGTTCCTACCTGCCTGAATGTGGACTCCAGAATTAAGAGCAATGTTGCAAGTACTTTTCTAATTAGAAAAGACAGAGACTATTATCTTCCTAGACATACATAGTGTAATACTAATTTATGCCATTCAAGACTGAGTTAGCTTTTTTAGACAATAGATCACTTTTCCTTGGGGAAATAATAAGGGCTCTAGCCTTATGTTCAAAGCATGACCTACCGCCCTAGCCGGTTTGGCTCAGTGGATAGAGCTTCGGCCTGCAGACTAAAGGGTCCTAGGTTTGATTCCGGTCAAGGGCATGTACCTTGGTTGTGGGCACATCCCCAGTAGGGGGTGTGCAGGAGGCAGCTAATTAATGTTTCTAACTCTCTATCCTTCTCCCTCCTCTCTATAAAAAATAAATAAAACATATTTAAAAACAATTATGACCTACCTATTTACTAATTATAGGATATTAGTCAAGTCACTTATAATTCTTAGATTTCTCAAAAGTAAAATAGGGGTAATAATAATATATTTACATCAGAGAATTACTGTGAGAATTAAATGTGATGACTAATAGTAAACATTCAAGAAATGTTAGATCGTTGTCTGTACTCTTGTGGTAAATTAAAATTAGTATAGTTTTATAGGGTATAATAAGAAATATTTCTGCGCTTCTGTGTATAGTTAACATTTTAGATTTGGGAAACACTTTAACCCCTATTGAATTCTGCATTAAATTCATTTTATTGTTCCATTTTCCTCAGATCTTTCTGAGTTCTGACTCCATCATTCAATGTATTCATTGTCCTCAGCCTGTCTGACCTGTGACTCTAATGAGAATTCTGTGACACTGACTGCTTTACATACCCTATACCCCTTTCACCTTCTTCCTTCCTAACAAATGCGTGGTTTGGTTGAGTTATAGCAATTAGCTCAATAAAAGTACTCTTATCTCCCAGCATCACTTACAGCTATGTTGGTCATGTGATACAGTTCTGACCAGTGAGGTAAAAGCAAAAATCACTGGGCAGGCTTCCATGTAAATTTATCAAAGAGGCCACACCCATGTAAATGAAAGCCAGATTCCATGAGTAACGGAGAGGAAAGAAAGGTAACCTGAGGACTGGATGCCATTGTGCAGCATCTGTGTAAACCCTTCACTACGTATCACCAGACTCCTTGACATGTGACAAAAACAACTCCTATTTGGTTGAGCCTCTGTCATCAGCTTTCTATTACATTTATCAAAAGCAATTTCTACCAGTTATAGATGCCATCTGTAGTCTCATCTAAATATTTTCTGGGGAATAAGAAACCTAAACAGAACAGAGCCAAAGATAGAACATGTCATTATCAGCCATCCTCCAGCATTGTTTTTAACCCCAGATTGATTGAGATATAATTGACATATAACATCACACAAGTTTAAGGTATACAACATGATACTTTGACATACATATGGATTGTTTTTACATTAATATCCTACTTTGTATAAAATGTCTTGTAAACAGATAATTGTTTTACCTGTGCTAGTCTTTTTTTTTTTTTAATGTTTTTGTTGATTTCAGAGAGAGGAAGGGAAAGAGAGAGAGAGAGAGAGAGACAGAAACATCAGTGATGAGAGAAAAATCATTGATCAGCTGCCTCCTGCAGGCTCTCTATGAGGGATCAAGTATGCAACCTGGGCATGTGCCCTGACTGAGAATCCAGCTGTGACCTCCTGGTTCATGGGACGAAGCTCAACCATAGAGCCACACTGGCCAGCTACCTGTGTTAGTCTTAGATCCATTATTAGAGTGTATACATTGTGTCTTATATCCTTTCAACCTGACACAGTGCCTAGCTTTCTCCTGAATGGCTGGCACCCATTCACTATAGATTTGTAAAACTAAAAGGGATCTTGCAATGATCAACTTTTCATGGTACAGGTAAGGAAACTGGGGCTCAAATGTCATATCAAACTCAGGTTGGCAGCAAGTCCTTGAGTTGGCACTGACCCTCATATTCTCACATCCAGTGTTCATTGCACGGCACCACCCCATTTGAATAACGTACACAAACCTTCCTTTTGCCTTATACCCTATCTTCAGGATCTCATTTTACTTTATCCAAAATTGTATTAGTAGCCTTTGAAATATCCTCAGGCATTAATGAGGGATTAAAGAAAGTTTTGAATATACTTTAGCTCTAAGCACTTGAGTGTGTGGTCCACAATCCCTGAGAACGAGTGGCAGTAGGAAAGTCCCCTTAAAGGCTTTTGCAGCCGTAGGAGCCACAGTGCCAGAAAGGAAGCAGACTGAAAAAGGGCCTCAAGTGTTCCTTTGGACTTGGGGTGGGCCACTCTGCCTTTACCCCCAAGTTTGGGATCTCAGTAAAAATGGCTTTTCCCCAGTAATGATGGTCATGCTTTCTAAATGGAAAACAATTGCTAATTTCTCTTACCACTCTGACGTGGAACAATATTGGCACAAACAGTTCCTTGATATTTAATAACTCCTTCCAACTGCAGCAGCTGCTGCACAACAGACACAGGGAGAGATTAGATATGGCATTTGCACCTGGCCAGCCATAAACTGCCTCTTAGTTGCATAGGAAGGTTAGGAGGCTCAAGTCCCCTCTCTCCTTAGACCCAGAATGTGGAAACATGAAAGAGAGCTGTAATTATTTAGAAACAATAAAAATTTCTGTGGCATGCACAAAATGAATGGATTTATTCACCTACTCAGAGCAGAGGCACATTTTCCTGGTTGGTGAACACGTTGGGCCATAGTTAGCCATGCCCCTGCTTCCCCTTGGTCCTTTATTCCAATGTCAGGCTAGCAGTTGTGTTTCTGTCACAGGGGTAGGAACGGACTCATCGATTATGTGCTCCATCAGCTAGTTAGTGATTCTACCCTTGAAAAGGCAGGATCTTTTCTCTTCCTGACTTTGCCTGGGTTCTTTCTGGCCCATCTGCCTCCAGCTGGCCTCTACCTTCATCGCTACACTTTTTCTGACTCAGCGTTGATCCTGAGGTAGGGAAGTGCAGCTCAGCTTGAGAAATGGGGTGGAACTGGATGTCTTTCCTGGAATTCTTTCCTTAATTATGATTCAGTAGATCCTGGATGGCTGAAAGCATGATTAAAATGAGTTTATAGATCTCTCCAGCCAGCTGTCGTATACTTGGCCACAATGTAATTATTTGAGAGCATTTATTTTAAACCAACAGACTCCATATTAGCAGATCATTTTCATGTATTCCTATATTTTGTGTTTTTTCCTCAAAAATTCTAATGCTCTACAATTTTGTTACAAGTATGTTATTAAGCATAATTCATTCTTAAAACTGAATAACTCCTTTGACCATATGGAGTTAGAGGCACACAGGAACTTTAGTTGAAATGGAAACTTGCCATATCAGTGACACATTTCTACTCTTATTTTCTACAGTTTCCAAACTTTTTGAGTGTGAGAGCCCATTTTTTACCTAATAATAGTAGTTTTGTTTTCGTCTCTGTTGATTGAGAATAATGAAAGCTACCATGAAAGCCGCATATTTTGTATGTATTAATCATTACAACAGCTACTCACAGGTGAAAAATAGTAGTACATATATTATAATTCATTATTTATGCTGTTTTTTATAATACTTGATATAAGTATAGATTCTAGTACTTCTTAAAGTAGCTCTAAAGGTTCCCAGGAGTTCAAAGCCCAAATTGTAAATATAGTCACGCTTCCAAAGAGGAAATGACTTTTGCAGAAGAAATTTAGAGGGAAGGCTGTTAAAAGCACCTTGAAAAAACTTACAGAATAAGATCTTTGGTTCACCATGTCCCATAGGACAAAAGAGAAAGCTAGGAAGATAGCTTTTGAGTTTCCAGCAATAACTTGAGATGTTATGCCTCATCCAAATGCAAATCATTTCACAAGATCAAAATTCTTTCGCAATGGATGTAGGGGCCAGCCTCTTAGAAAATTTGCATTTTGACTGGGTTAGCCGCCATATGGATACTTTATTTTTTTAATGGATCAATGTAATCACATAAAATTCTTAGTCAGCTCAAAAATTTTTATGTTTTTATTACATCACCCTTAACCAATATAATCACTGTGCATTAGCAGTAGTGAATTATGCTTGAAAAATACCTGTTTAGTAAAAATACAGAGTACATGATGTATCATCTGAATTAATTTTTATATGAGATTATTAACAAATATTGAGCTATCAGATGTAATCTAAAATTGTGTTCTCTTTATTAAGAACTGTAAAATGATATTCAGGTAATTGGATATGTATTTAATGTTAATTCTAGCTTCATTTTCCCTTTAATTTGGGGCAAGCATTGGTTTGTCAAATATTCTCCAATTTATATCCTAAAACACAATGCAGAATTCTAGTGTAAATTATTCTCCTTGCTTCTCTAAATAGTGCAAAAACAACACTGCCTCTCATTTCTCAGTAATCCTCAACTGTTCCTATTTTCTCCTTGAAGTCTTCTCTTCTTGATGGAATTACATTTTATTTGGTATCTAAAGACCCCATGTTTTCACTGGCTGAGAAGAAATGGAAGGATCAACCTCACACCCAAGCCAAACTAGTCCCTGGGTAATCCTCTGCAGATAGCGGGACAGTAGAACAAACAAGGATAAACTTCACGTGGGCAGCTCCAAAGCCAGGCATCCCTAGGGGAAAACTTCAAGACTTCCTTGGGTTCCTAATTACAAAAATGATGTGGCTCCTGGTGAGGAGATATACATTTCCATGCAGAGTTTATACAAGTTACAGAGTGATTCCCTCACCAAACAGGCAGGGGACCTGATAACCTCTCCTGGTTGAGCTGCCCAAAGAGATCTTTGAAAGCCAAAGGGCAGACTACTGACATAAATTCAAGTGCCCTGACAATATGCAGTTGACCTGCCAGTATCTTATGGCTACACACCTATGCAGACCTTCCAAAAGGGCAGAATCAAAGGCCTCACTCTCAGTCCTGTTCTGTAGCACTGGCTGGCTACACCTTCCTTTACCCCAAAGACTCCAACACCTCTCCACCTTGCCCACTCTCCCGGGATTTGCATCCAGGTGCAAATTCATACATGTGGTGGGAATTCTTCGTCCAAATGCAAATCATTTTGCAAGATCAAAATTCTTTTGCTATGGACTGTAGGGGCCAGCCTCTAAGAAAATTTGCATTTTGACTGGTAATCTAAGCACAGCTATGGGTTATAGAAATGAAGGGACAAAGAGAGCATTACAAAATCAAATTAACAAACAAATGAGATACAAATATACTCTATTAACTGTCTAAATTTTTGAAACAGGAAGAGACTAGAATTTAGAACTTAAAAAACTTGAAATGCAGACTGAATAATTAGAATCTTCATTATTGTAGCTCAGTGGAAAGCTGGCTTGATTTAGCCCCGTCAGAGCCTCTTCAAAAAATAACTGTATTTCAACTGTAAGAGTTCTACATTGCTTTTAGTTTCAGACAGCTAAGTTATAAAAAATGTTCAAGCTAATATTAGAAAAACTTTAAAACATTTCCAACCAAATATTTTAAATGACTTTCTAATATATTTTAAGATAATATTTGTGTATTATTAAAAAAAATAAACCCAGAAAATTTCCCTAAATTTAGTTCCAAAAAATCCTGTGTTCGTTTTTTATATCATCCTTTTTCATCCAAATATATTGACCCTGAAAACCCAAGGTATCTAGAGTCCCTGTTGTGGATGAACGTGAGGGCAATTAAAACAACTCATGGGAAAAGTAAAAAGGACTTTTGCTATAGCATAGTAAGAAGCTAGGAAAATTCTGGGACAAGCAGAATAAGGAAATTAAGACAGAGAGTTAAACAGAAGTTTGCAGCCACCTGGAAAATTCTATCTTTCCTAAGCCAAAGACACTAAAGAGCAAATGGTTTGCAATTCTCTTTCCAACTAGAGGGTAAATAGCTTAAGTTACCCTCCTCAGGGGGATAGCTAGCAGAAATCCAAGGAGTCGATGCGGGGAAGAGAGGGACATATGTAATACTTTCAACAATAAAGATTAACAATAAATAAATAAATAAATAAATGGATAAAGATATAAATTTGCTTATGAAAAAATCCAACTAAGTGTCATTTGCCAACCCCACTCAAGGACAGACAAATAAATCTCATTTTGGTACATAAAGCTGATGAATAATATATTGATTCATCCCTAGAAGACCCTCCTTTAAAACCCCTGAAAATGAACGCCCCAGGGTGCTCTTCCCTCCAAGGACCATGCCCCTGCCTTCCCTTTCCCCTCTCCTTCCCCCGCAGGTATGTATCCACCAACATCTAGGGCAAGCATGTCAAACTCGTGCGCATGGGCCCCACGCGGCTCACAATGAATATTTCTGTGGCCCAGCCAATATAATGGTATATAAGAAACATTTTAATAAAAACTTTGTAACTTAATTTTTACAATATCCTGTGATGTATAATCTATAATAATAAAAGCATAATGTGCTAATTAGACCAGACATCCTTCTGGATGAAGCTGGGGCTGTGAGGACTGAGGCAAGCTGCCTCGGTTGCAAGGGCCAAGCCCCTTGCATGAATTTTGTGCATTGGGCCTCTAGTTATTAATAATGAACTACAACATTCGCTAATGACTGATTACTATAATTGTGCTGCATTCATTTCCCTTACACGCTTACGCACAGACACACGGTTTCTCTCCATTAATACTAGCAGCGAATATTTTAGCAGCCGATTGCCACGTCATTAGTCTTGGACTGACTTGTTTGGTGTGCGCAACAGGAAATATTTCTCTTTCAGAGAACAAGAAAAATAGGTTTATTTGCATTACACTTATTAATTTGTGCAGTTATTCAGTGCCTGGTAAGCTAATGTTCAAGAAAAAAATATTAACTTTTATTAAAATGTTCTATTATTTTATGTTAACGATTGCTCATTTATTTCAGCCCTTTGTATTCAGATGTTTCTATAGAAATAAACGTATGTTTCTATGAAAATTGAAGCATTTGTTTTTTTGCGGCCCACATAAACTTAAACCTTGTTTATGTGGCCCGTGTTAGCCTTTGAGTTTGACATGCTTGGTGTAGAGGGACCCCATGAGACTTGCAATTGGGAGCAATGGGCGGTGGCAGCTCCTCCAGAGCTAACCTGTGTCCAATGCCCCCTTTTCTCTCACTTCCCAGGGAGCCAAAGCAGCCCAGCCTAAGTATATTTTCGCTGCAATCAATAAACTCTTGCTTTTCTTTCTTTCTTTCTTTCTTTCTTTCTTTCTTTCTTTCTTTCTTTCTTTCTTTCTTTTCTTTTTTTTTTTTTTTTTTTTTTTTTTTTTTTTTTTTTTTTTTTTTTTTTTTTTTTTTTTTTTTTTTTTTTTTTTTTGACTTTTTGACTTTTAGACTTTTTGTGAGTTTATTTGAGCCAAACAATTGCCAGAAAGTAGAATCTCCTCAACAGCTTGAGCTAATGCTTGGGAGGATGGCAGTTTTGCACTTTGTTTTATATATTACAATCAAAAGAAGAGACGTAAGTAGGTTACATGAAATCCATTGGTGATGGATTAGGGAGGTGGGAGAAAGCAAAGTGGAGAGGCCTCTGGGATTGGATAAAAAGTAAAATGATAGACACGTCTCTTACTTAGGTGGTTAATAGTCAACAATTAACAATAACAATATGGGGATCTGTGCTCTCCATGAGCAGTAGCTGTGCTTTGAGGGGTCTGGAAAAAGGAAATTACTTTGACATTCCAATGATATGTTACCATAGCTGCCAAAAGACAATAAGCCCAGTTAAGATAAAGATTGACCTTTGTCAGGGAAGATACCAGCCTGTGACATGACTACCCCCCATAAACTGCTTTTTAGTTTTAAAAGTCTTTTTTTTTAATTTAATGCCTTTATTCACAATGTAAAAATATTAAATGCTTCCTGATAGTCTTCACATTATCATTATGTTAACAGTAGTGCAAAACTTGGCACTGAGAATTTTTATTAGAAACATATTTATCTTAAGTACTTCATATGAATTAATCATATGCTTAGCAACATGCATGCATAAATGCATAATAAAAAGGTTTCAAATATAAGTGTTTTTTACATGTAATCAACATTAATATTTCAAGAAAAACTACTTTAAATATAATAATGTTACATGCAGGAAACATTAATATTTCAAGAAAAAAATATTTTAAATATAATAATATTACCAAAACTGTACTAACATAGTATAATATCATAAAAGTTGTAGGAAATATTAAAAATCTGCAATTAGCAGTATTACTTCTATTGTATTCTAAGATATTTTTTTTCTCTGGCTCTATTTTTGTTCATCAGTTTATGTTGTTCATTATATTCCACAAATGAGTGAGATCATGTGATATATTTATCTTTCTCTGACTGGCTCTATTTTGCTTAGCATAATGCTCTCCAGCTCCATCCATGCTGTTGCAAATGGTAAAAGTTCCTTGTTTTTTCACCACAGCATAGTATTCCATTGTGTAGATGTACCACAGTTTTCTAATCCACTCATCTACTGATGGGCACTTAGGCTGTTTCCAGATCTTAGCTATTGTAAATTGTGCTGTTATGAACATAGGGATGCATTATGTCCTTTCTAATTGCTATTTCTGATTTCTTGGGATGTATTCCTAGAAGTGGGATCGCAGGGTCAAATGGAAGTTCCATTTTTAATTTTTTGAGGAAACTCCATGCTGTTTTCCACAGTGGCTGCACCAGTCTGCATTCCCACCAGCAGTGCAAGAGAGTTCCTTTTTTTCCACGTCCTCACCAGCACTTGTTGTTTGTTGATTTGTTGATGATAGCCATTCTGACAGGTGTGAGATGGTACCTCATTGTCGTTTTGATTTGCATCTCTTGGATGATTAGTGGCTGAGCATGTTTTCATATGTCTTTGGGCCTTTTGTATGTACTCTTTCGAAAAGTGTCTATTTAAGTCCTTTGCCCATTTTTTTTTGGGGGGGGGGGTTGTTTATCTTCCTTTTGTTAATTTGTGGAGTTCCCTGTAAATTTTGGAGATCAAACCCTTATCAGCAATAGCACAGGCAAATCTGTTCTCCTATGCAGTGGGCCTTCTTGTTGTTTTGTTGATGGTTTCTTTTGCTGTGCAGAAGCTTTTTATTTGATGTAGTCCCATTTGTTTTTTTTTCTCCTTAATTTCCATTGTCCTAGGCATGGTATCAGTAAAGATATTGCTATAACATACATGTGCTATTTTGCTGCCTATGAATTCTTCTAAGATTTTTATAGTTTCCCATCTTACATTTAAGTCCTTTCTCCGTTTTGAGTTTATTTTTGTGTATGATGTGAGTTGGTGGTCTAGTTTCTTTTTTTTTTTCTTTTCTTTTTCTTTTTTCTTTTTTTTTTTTTTTTTTTTTTTTTTTTTTTTTTTTTT
>PVJC01006400.1:26602-55190 GCA_004026665.1 Murina feae | reverse complement strand
GGGGGATAAGGAAGGGGGTGATCTGGGGGATAGGAAGAACAGGGGAGAAGGGGAGGCTGGATCTGGCTCATCCACCCCTTGGTTAAGAATGAATCCTGTACTGCTGGGTCCTGTGCTGACAGCCCAGCTGCTACCCCTGAGAATATGGAAAAGGACAGTCTTCATCCACTGGGGCCACCAGCAAAGTGGCCTAGACTGGGTGGCTTATAAACAACAAAGTTGTCTCTCAGGTTCTGGAGGCTGGGAGTCCAAGATCAAGGCACCAGCAAACTCGGTGTCTGGCAGGGCCACTTCCTCATTCAGAGACACCGTCCTCTCTCTGTGTCCTCAGAAGGCAGAGGGGCAAGGCCGTCCTCTGGGATCTTTTATAAGGTCACTAATCTCATTCACGAAGGCTCCATCCTCAGGATTTAGCCACCTCCCAAAGGCCCCATCCCCTAATACCATTGCACTGGGGTTAGGATTCCAACCCATGAACTTGAGGAGACACTCAGTCCACTCAAGGACCCAGAGTCGCATCTCTTGTCCCCTAAGGCACACCGTGGCAACCATGTTCAAAAGGAAAGGGGGCCTCCGCCATGGTGGGGAGCCCGCAGAGGCCGAAGCCTTCCTGAAGCCAAGAGGGAGTGTGAGGGGCCCGCTGCTGAGGGCCATCTGGCAGGTATTCCACTCCACCTTCCTCCTGGGGACCCTCTGCCTTGTCATCAGTGATGTCTTCAGGTTCACTGTCCCCAAGCTCCTCAGGTGAGTTCAAGCCTTGAGTGCCTTCCTACGGTTGGTGGTCCTTGGGGCTGGGGGGCTTTAGCTCTCCTGCCTCCACCTAGACCTCTGCTCAGAGAAGAAAAAGGTGGGCGAAAGGACACTGAGAAGGACCAAAGCAAATGAGAAGGTGACTGACCTTGGGGAGAGACAATGAGTGACCTCTAACCTGACTGACTGTATCAGTTAGCTTTTGCTGCATAACAAAACACCCCAAAAGTGAAGGGCTTTAAACCACTTATTTACTTATGATAATGTGGGTGAGCAATTCAATTAGTGCACATGCACCCCAAGTCTGTTCAGATTTCCTTTTATAAGGGTACCAATCATACTGAATGAAGGCTCAGGCAGGGCCAGCAGTTGCATTCTGAGGTGCTAGGGGTTCGGACTTCAACACAGGAATTGTGTGGGGTACAACTCAGCCCATCACAGGTGGGGATAAAAACGTCACCCCTCTTGAGTGTAGCTGCTGCAGCTCACTTTGAAAATTAGCATAGAGTGTGGGGAAAATAAGGACAGTCATTTCTGAAAATAAAATCTGCCACACCATCTGGTCCTCCAAGACCTGGCCAAGGCAACACCCATGGGTGCCTTCTCTCACCAGCTCTGCCTCCTCCCTTCTCCCACAAGCCTTTTCCTGGAGTTCATTGGCGATGCCACAGCCCCGGCCTGGAAGGGCTATCTGATCGCAGTGCTGATGTTCCTGGCCGCCTGCCTGCAAACGCTGTTCGAGCAGCAGCACATGTACAGACTCAAGGTGCTGCAGATAAGGCTGCGAACAGCCATCACTGGCCTGGTGTACAGAAAGGTAAGCCATGGAGAGAGGTGCGGGCCTTTCCCTTCTCCTCATCCTGTCCTGACCTACATGCAAATACTCCAGCCAGGAAAGCAGGAAGGGTCACATTACCGAACTGTTGATATCATCAGTCCCTGAAAACATATTCACTCCTTCATTAATAGTTGCTTGCACTGCACTGTCACCTCCTTGGTTATTTCTCTAAGACCCTGCATGATCTGACCCTAGGTCCTTAGTGACCTCATCACATCACATCATATGCCTCTTCATCTCTTGCTCACTCACTCCAGCCACAAACACAGCAAGCACCTTCCCACCCCAGCGCCTTTGCACTTGCTGTTACCGCTGCCTGGACAAACCTTTATGTAATCAACTCCCTCACGAGGATAAAGGACTAAGGAAGGGTGGGCAGTTTCCGCATGGGCAGTGCGGAAACTAGATAATAGTGGATTGTCAGCTACGTTACCAGGCAGCATGGCTTATGGCAAACATGAGCCCTGACCCATTGGTAAATTGCATCTGACCTGGAAGTTCAGTTAGGGAACTAGGAGCACCTGGTGGGAAGCCACGGCTCTGGGCTTCTCTCTGTGCAGTGACTCTTGTCCCTTTGGGGGACCCTGGAAGGAACCCCACAAGACTGAAGCTATAAGAGACCCTAGTTTCTGTGGGGTCTGGAGTGTCTGAGCCAGGGTGATGCTTCCCCTGTGAGTCTCCTCTCATATCTGAGCTGCCACCTGAGGAAGGAAGGCGGGTAAAGGGAACAGCTCCTTAGTAGCCATGAGGGTGGCTTTGATGCTGCCCTGCCTGCTGTGTTTCAGAACCGTGTCCCCTGAGCACACTGGAGCTATGCACGGGGCAGGGGGGTGGGGGGATGCCCGGTCTTGTGAGTCCACGTGTTGAGTGAGGTGGGTTGGAAAACGACCGAGGGCATTGCCCGTCCCACTCCCCACCCCGAGGAAGGCTTCTTCACCTTATGGCGAGGCGAGACCCCTCACTCTCCTCTGGGGGCTGCTCTAGGAACTGTGTCAAATTATTTTCCGCAGCGGGTGTTTTGTTTTGTCTTTTGTTACTCTTCACCTGAGGACATTTTTCCCATTGATTTTTAGAGAGAGTGGAAGGGAGGGAGGAAGGGGGAGAGAGAGAGAGAGAGAGAGAGATGAGAGAGACACATCAATTGGTTGCCTCCTACATGCACCCCAACTGGAATCAGGAATCAACCTGCCCTTGGCTGGAACGGAACCCTTAGACGCAAGGCTAGTGCTCTAACCACGCTCATACCTGCCAGGGCTACATCTAGTGTTTTGACATCTGGAGCTTTATCGATCCTGGAGGGACTGCCAATTCCTAGAGAAAGTAAATGACTCAGCTGACAGCACACATTTAATATGCAAACCACTCAATCCAGAGCCCACCCCTCAGCCCCCATGTTTGGGGCTCTCACATTCTGGGACAGTCTCCACACACACACACACACACACACACACACACACACACACACACACACCACACACACACACACACACCCTGCCCTAATCACTCCAGGGCCAGACAACTAGACAGGGCTCCCACGCCCCCCAGAGCCTGCAGGGATTGTTCAAGGAAGCCAGCCCTCCACCTGCTGGCCCTGCTTGGCCTTCCTTCCTGTGAAAATCACCGCACAGGCTTCTGCCTGCCTCCCTCCACTCAACCCGGTGCTTCCCTGAGCGGCCCCTCCCCGTGTGGTGCACCCCCCTCCTCTAGAAATTAGGAGTGTCATAACCATCTTGTCATCTTGTCATCTCCTCATGTGTGGGCCTTCACTTCCCTGAATAACAAAAGCTGGATTTAAAGATTTTGGGGAGAATTTCTACCCTCAGTCATTCCCAGTTTATTCCTTCATCCCCTCACTTCTTCCCTCATACACTCAGCAGACAAAGGATTGCAAGTAACGCTGAGCATTCAACAGGCAGGAAGGGGTCTGCTGTGGCCCAGGTTTAGGGCAAATTTCCCCCGCTGCCAGAGAACCAGGCTGGTATTTGAGAGGCACGGTAAATGCCTGTGGGGGTCCATTTAACACCCTGTTGAGCTCGGGTCATTCCATACTCATCCTGGATTCAAATCCTAGTCTAGTCACTTACAACCTCTCTGACTTTGGGCAAGTTGGTCAATTTCTCTGTGCCTCAGTTTCCTAAGCTGTAAAATGGGGCTAGTAATTCTGCATGTCTTTGATTCTAGTCTTACTTTTTTAAAACACTTCTGAAATCAAGATGCCTTACATCTTAATTTAATTGGCATTGATTTTTTTAAGCGATACACAAAGAAAGAGCATTTTATTCGTGGCATTTTAAACTGAAATACGGCAGTACCTGCCACACGCAGTTGTGTGATGTGTTCATCACAGGAAATGATGGCACTGTGTAATGAACACAGTGCCTGCGACATGGTTAGCACTCAGCGTGCGGCCACCACTGCCGTCACAAATCCCAGGTTTTCATGTATTTTGTGATGGACTGTCATGGCGCCGATGCTTTAGGGATTTCAGAGTATTTTCCTCTTTGTCACCTCCCTGGATTCTCACAAAGGCCCTAGGTGGTTGGTTTAGGGATTTTTATTAGTTCACGTTAGAGATGAGTGAACGGAGGCTCAGGTGCTGAAGAAATCTGCCTCTAGAAAGGGAGTGGACTGACAATTTTCAATTTTGGGGGGTTAAGGGTATTGGGGGTGCGTGAAGAGAATGGACTATAATTGTACACCTATGGATGAGGACAGTGTGGGGGTAAGGACAGAAGGTGGGGTGGGAACTGAGAGGAGGGGAGCTATGGGGGAAAAAAAGAGGAACAACTGTAATAATCTGAACAATAAAGATAAATTTTTAAAAAAAGAAATCTGCCTCAATCAGCCAGGGATCAGTCTTAGACCTAGACCAACCCCCCCATTCCCGCACCTCCCCATCCCCCGTGCCTGGGCCTCCCTGCCTTCCCCCCACCCCTATCGCCCCACTTTCCCTCAGATTCCGGTCTCCTTCCTCCTGCCCTACCCAGGTCCTGGCTCTGTCCAGCGGCTCCAAAAAGACCAGCGCGGTTGGGGACGTGGTCAACCTGGTGTCTGTGGACGTGCAGCGGCTGACGGAGAGCGTTGTCTACCTCAATGGGCTGTGGCTGCCGCTCGTTTGGATCATCGTCTGCTTCGTTTATCTCTGGCAGGTGTGCTGGGCAGAGGGCGCTGGGATCTGAGCTGGATCCTACCCCCTCCTCCTCCTCCTCTTCCTTCTCCTCCTCCTCTTCCCTTATTCCTGTCTCCATCTGCACACTGTGGGCTAAAATGAGCAAAGTCTTAGACAAGGATGGCCTTTCCTTGACCTTGGGCAGGATGCTTGTCCTCTCTGGGCCTCCGATTCCTCATCTGTAAAATACTGATGATGATGACGACACTGACACCTCTGGGTACACTATCGGGGTACCGGGGTAGCGAGGAGACAGATTAAGCCTGTGTGAAGTTACCAATAACACTGGGGCACCAGCACCATCAGCATAAAAAGACAAAACATTTTAGGGGAAAGAATTTGCTACCTACTTTTCAAAAACCATAAAGTGACCACGTGGCCAAAAAAAAATTTTTTTTTTTTAAATTAGTTTCTCTAACTTCCTTTCATCTAGTCTGTGGTATAGGATTTTCTTTCTTTTTAATTAAAATCACAGACCTTGAGGACGACTGCCTGGGCTCAAAGCCTGCTTTTACTACTTGCGAGTTACAAAAACTTGCACAAGGCACAGCATGTCTGTGCCCCATTTCCTCGTCTCTAAGGTGAGAATCATAGCAAACAGCGGGGCCCCTGCCCTGATGTTGAATCTGAACGGAGCTGATACCTGTGCACACGTAGGCCCTGGCACCCAGCTGCACTCTGCAGGCACCCGCTCGTATTATTAATTGTGCGTGGGGATGGAGGCGGGCAGTGCATCTGAAGAGCTTCCTCCAGCTCAGCTCCAGGTGCAGGGTTCACACTCTTTTCTGTAAAGGACAAAATCATAACTATTTCAGACATTGGGTTCTATGTGGTCGCTCTCAAAACTATTAAACTCTGCCCTTGGGGTGCCAACGCGGCCACAGACAATACTAAGCAGGCGACAGGTGGAGCTCCAGGGGCCTGGTTAGGAACACTGAGATTTGAATTTTGCGTAACTTGCACATGTCCCTCAACATTCTTTTTCTTTTCATTTTTTCCAACCACTTAAAAATGTAAAAATCATTACTTTTTTTCCTTTTTTTTTTTTTTTTTTGTACTGTTCACAGTCTATACAAAAGCAGGTGGAGGGCCTTGTGCCCTGTGCCATAGTTTGCAGGACCCTGGGTGGGTGTACCAGTGGCATATTGGTTGTGAGTGAGTGTGGAATAGTCAGTCCCAAATGCCACCTACTGTGTGCTATCATCATTACTGGTCCCATACCGCTATGTCCACAGACCTGTAGGGCAGGGGCCAGAACCTTTCTGATTTGGTACCTGGTATTCCAGGGCCTAGCACACAGTAGATCCTTAGCAAGTACACATAGGGCACTTGAAACAGTTCCCGATGTGCAGTACATAGATGTTAGCTGTTAGGATAGGAATATGGGGAAGGGGAGGAGGACACAGGGAACTACAAGGCAATTGAGTAGGCCGACCCATGACCCAAGTGGACCTACAGACAACACACCCCTCACTGCCTGGCCTACTCAGAGGATCACCCTGAGATCCTAGATAAGGAGGGGTACGCATTGGGGTTGCAATAGTACGTGTAACATTTTTTAAAAGTATGTATTTTATTGATTTTTTACAGAGAGGCAGGGTGAGGGATAGAGAGTTAGAAACATCGATCAGCTGCCTCCTGCACACCTCCTACTGGGGATGTGCCTGCAACCAAGGTACATGCCCTTGACCGGAATCGAACCCGGGACCAAACTGGTGAGGGTGCATGTGTAACATTTTTTGCCAGTTGATGACATTTTACCAGAGAGCGTTTGACCTATCAACATGTTAGTATTTTCCAAACACTGGCTCTGACGGCTATTTGCCTTCTGGCACTTGCCTGTTTAGCCACTGGGTGACACTATTGCTATATAAATGAAACAAACTGGCTTTGGTCGTCAGGGAAATTTCCAAAACTATTTTTGTGGAATAGGAGAAACCAAGGCCCACAGACTGGAGAGAGGGTGAGGCTTGTCTAGAGAATGGGCCCAAATGACCTCAGAAGGAACCTCAAAAAGGTCACAGCCACAAAGCATTTCTTCTATCCCCCCACCTCCACATTTTCCCTGTGGAGAAATCAGAGCTGAGAGGGAACACAAGGGTCCCAGAGTCACAAAGTTGCTGTGGGGTGGGGACCGCCAGACAAAACACAGGTGTCTAGTTAAATAGCCATTTTAGATACATGGAATAACTTCTTGGCATAAGTATGTCCCCAATACTCCCTGGGACCACCTTATACTAAAAATGTATCCACTGTGCGTCTGAAATCATCGTTTCACAGGGCAGGCAGGACGTCCTCTATGTTTATTTGCTAAGTCTGGCAACGCTTGCGAACCGCAGACTTGGGTAATAATGGATTGTATGGCTCGAGCACTTAGCTTAGGCGTGGGCACAGCTCTATTTCCATTTCACAGATGAGGAAACGGCTTCTTAGGGAGGGTAAGTCACATGCCCAAAGCCACACTGGTGAGTGTCAGAGTCAGGATTTGAACCCAAATCCTGATCCCAGAGGTCTGACTTCACCATCTGACCAGGCGCACCCCCTGTTGTGTGCAGGACGTCTTTTCTGCCCCCTCATGTACCAGGTGTCTCCTTCTAGGTGTCTGTCCCATGATCCTGGTCTCCATGACCTGCTAGCTGCTCTCACCAGACCCCCTGCCACCCCCCTGCCTTCAGAACCAAGTGTGAGCCTCCAACCCCAGCCGCTGGTGCTGACCAGGTGCCTCCAAGTCTACAGCTGGGCTCCTGCAGGAATCTCGTGACCTCCTCCCTCTGTCTCCAGCTTCTAGGACCCTCTGCCCTCACTGCCATCACGGTCTTCCTGAGCCTCCTCCCTCTGAATTTCTTCATCACCAAGAAGAGGAACCACTATCAGGTTTGGTCATTGATAGGGAGATGGGAGGAGGGCCTTCAGGGGAATGGGAGAGGGGGTGTGGGCCTGGCTTTGCCCCTCAAAGGTGAAATCCAGGGGCCCCACCTCCTCTGCCTGACCTCCAAGTCCCAGCATGATCCAGGCCACCTCTCTTTCTTAGTCCCTCCACCCCCGACATCCTCCTCTGACCACACTGGATGTCCTCTAAGTCATGCTGCCCTCTCCATCTTCCCCTGCCCACCACACCCAACGTAGCTCGTATGTCACCCCCACCTCCAGGAAGCCTTCCTGATGGCACCATGCTCAGCTGGTTCAGGTCCCCACCTGTTTCCAGCGCATTGGGGGCCTCCTTGGTTATGGTGCAGCATCCCCTGTGATGAAGGCAGAAGCAGGGGGACAAAGGGAGATGACATGGTCCAGAGGAGATGACTGCGGCCAGGGCTGTGGGGACACAGATGCAGAGAGGCAGACAGCTGTGGGCCTGGTTTGAATCAGCAGGATTTGCTGAAGGGGTGGTGTGGCTGCCAGGAAGGAGAACCCTAGACTTGTCCCTGTGCTCTCCCTCTCTCCCCTCTGGTCCCAGGAAGAGCAAATGAGGCAGAAGGACTCCCGGGCACGGCTCACCAGCTGCATCCTCCGAAACATGAGGGCGGTCAAGTGCCACGGCTGGGAGGGGGCCTTTCTGGAGAGAATCCTGCGCATCCGGGGCCAGGAGCTGGGCACTTTGAGGACCTCCGGACTCCTCTTCTCTGTGTCTCTGGTGTCCTTCCAAGTGTCCACGTTTCTGGTGACGCCACCCTGGTCTCCCTGCGGGGTGTGGGCTGGGGGAGGGGGATGAGGGAGGTGGAGCCCCCGAATCCTGGAGCCTCTTTGCAGACCACCCTTCCTGGATCCTGCTCTTGCTCAGGGGTCCCTGCTTTCTGCTGATTAGCGAGTCAGTCAGATCATTCCCCGAATGCAACAGGGTCTGGGAAGGCCTGTCATTCTCCTCCTGAAAGTTCGAGTATTCTGAAACTGACGCTTCTACTGCTGTGGGGAATTGGTGACAGGTGCAGGAAGCTGCAGAGATGGAACCCCAAGTGCACCCTGCTGCCCCCCCCCCCCCCCGCTCACACACACACACACACACTGGGCACAGTACCTGTCCTGTCCTTTTCCAGTTGATTTCACAAATTCCTGCCAGGTTAGTCTTCTAAAGCGCAACTTTGACTGCAATCATGCCATTGCAATCAAACCAACAATGACTCACTGCTGTGTCCAGAATAAAATTCAAACCATAAAACATTCAAGGCTGGTGATAAGTGGGCCTTAACCACTGTTTCCTGAAGGATCTAGAATCCCAGGGGCTATTTGCTGGGACACCGGATGCCATCAACACAACCAACACTCGGAACTGAAAGTGCCATCACTTAGAACCATGAAAAGGATCACTGAGTCACCATCACAAGTGACCATCAAAGTGATCGACACTAAGCATCACATAGAGTGACAGTCACACCAAGTGGCATCTGGAGCCAACACATCACCAGCATCTAGAACTGAACCGTCATACCAAGTGACTTCTAGAACCACAAATGCCACCGATACCTAGAGCCCTCAAGTGTGCTGATACTTGCTACTTTCACAGGCATCTTCCAAGGGTTTCTCAAATCCACATCTGGAACCACAAACTTCTACACGATGGAGAATGATGGTATCCCCCAGTGCCTGGAATCCAGAGTTTCTGATACCTACTGGCAATGGTGCCGTGTATGCACTTCCTTCACCAGTAGCAGAATTTGAGGGGAGATCTGGGCTTAGGGGTCATACGGACCCCTGGAGAGGCCACAGCTGGCTTAGGTGTCCCTGGCCACACTCATAGAAGCTCATGCCACCCCCTGTGTCTCACCCAGGTGGCACTGGTGGTGTTTACTGTCCATACTCTGGTGACCGAGGAGAATGCCATGGACGCCGAGAAAGCCTTTGTGACCCTCACGGTTCTCAACATCCTCAACAAGGCCCAGGCTTTCCTGCCCTTTTCCATCCACTCTGTTGTCCAGGTGAGACAGGGGAGGGAGGCAGCTTGGAGGAGCCTTGCAGGGGTGTGCCTGCACCCGCCATCTGTGGAGGAGGAGGAGAGGGAGTGAGAAAGGGGGTGAATCAGAGCAGCAAATGGGGAGGGGAGGGGCAGAGACTACCACAGAAGGCGTCAGCAAACATCCTCAAAATACACAGCCTCGACAATCCAGCAATTTTGCATGCATGGATTCATTTCGGTTCCCTTTTTACACAAAGCAATTTCATCTTATTTCTCTTCTCTGCGGACTCTACTCATGTTGTGCCTCCTTGGGGGTAATGAACCTGAGAGCAGTTGCCCATCCCTCCTTATTTTTTATTAATATTATTATTTTTTAATCCTCAACTGAGGATATTTATCCATTGAATTTTTTTTAGAGAGTGGAAGAGAGAGGGAGAGACAGAGAGAAATATTGATGTGAGAGTAATATATTGATTGGTTGTCTCTTGCACAAGCACAGACCAGGGCCTGGGCTGGGGAGGAGCCTGCAACCAAGGCATGTACCCTTGACCAGAATTGAACCTGGGACCCTTTGGTCCGCAGGTTGATGCTCTATCCACTGAGCAAACCTGGCTCGGGCCATCCCTCTTTAAATGGCTCCCTTTGACCTTACCAAGGAAGGGTTTTGGGTTGGGAGGAGAGGGCGACCCCTAGGTGAACAAGGCTTAGAATCGTTCCTGATAGTGGCCTGCTGATGCTACCGTCCAGGGTGTGGCCTGCAGAATGGCAGCTCCATCTACCAATTACGTTAATTAGGAGCAAGGAGAGGGGAGGGCACCACCACCATCACTGTCACCACCCTCATGAGCATCATTTTTGTCACCTAAAAAGCTTTAGCCCTAGCCGGTTTGGCTCAGTGGATAGAGCATCGGCCTAGGGGCTGAATGGTTCCAGGTTCAATTCTGGTCAAGGGCAGGGACCTCGGTTATAGACTCCTCCCGAGCTGGGCCCTGGTCAAGGCACGTGCAGGAGGCAACCAGTTGGCGTGTTTCTCTCACATTCGTGTTTCTCTGTCTTTCCCTCTCTTCCTCTCTCTTAAAAAAAAAAAAAAAAAAAAAAAAAAACTTTGTACTCATCTTCGTACTAATGCCGTGCAATGAGCAAAGCTTGTAGACAGGAAGCTTTTCCCACGCTCTTGAGACAGCCAACACCCAAAGCCTGAGTTCTCTTATTTTTGTGTTTTCTATTTTTTGTTACTTCTTACCTGAGGATATTTTTCCCATTGACTTTTAGAGAGAATGGGAGGGAGGGAGGGAGGGAGGGAGAGAGAGAGAGAGACATGGACGTGAGAGAGACACTTCAATAGGTTGCCTCCCACACGTGCCCCTACCCACCAAGGCAAGGGAAAGAAACCTGCAACCCCGGTATGTGCCCTTGACCAGGAACCTGCCACCCTTTGGTGCGTGGGCCGATGCTCTAGCTGCTGAACCGCATGGACCAGTGGCAGCCTCAGTTCTTCTTCGGCCCTTCTGGCATGGTGACCCGGGCTTTGTTCTCCCCAGGCCTGGGTGTCCTTCAACCGCCTGGCCGCCTTCCTCTGCCTGGAAGAAGTTGACCCTGAGGCTGTGGTGTGGAGTCCGTCCAGAGGCTGTGAGTGCTGAGTTCAGCAGGAGGGGCGTGGGAGGGACAAGGATCTCAGCAGGATGCCAGGGTCACACCCAGGCCAGTGAGAAGCAGGGCAATTTGTTCATCGGGAGAGGTTTCCGGCTGCCTCTGGGGGGCAGTGCCTGGGGGGCTCTCTGGGAGGAGGAGGCCAGCCAGGAGCGTCTGGTGTAACGGGCCTTTTATACCTGCAGCTGCCAGGGAGGATTGCATCAGTGTGCGAGAAGGCACCTTTGCTTGGTCCCCGGAGAGCCCGCCCTGCCTACACAGGTACACCGGGGCTTCCCCCGGAGGTCCTTTCCCGCTGATGGGGAGGAAACGCACTTCCTACGTTAGAGATGGTGCGGGTTCGCAGCCTGGGGCTGGAGGGTGGGTGAGCCTGGGCTGGTGTGCTGCCAGGGCAACCCCCAGGACAAGCCCTGTCAGAGAGTCTCGGAAAACAAGAGCGCCTGCAGATGGGGGGACAGGGCATCTATGCCTCCTGTCAGGGAGGAGGCAGCCTCTGCTCTCCAGTCTGGACAAGATGACACGAGAGTCCTGGCCAGGAAGAGCCCTGGCCCAGTCAGCCAGGCCTGCTTCGCTCCCTCTTGCGTTAGTCTCTACATCATTGTCACCTCTGGCCTTCAGCTCCTTGGCTAGGTCTCTGTAGCAGAAGACCTAGTCAGTCCCAAAAGTCCCTATGAAGGGAGCTAAATGCCCTGGCCAGGATCTGTCGACTGTCATGTGCTCACTTCATAATATTTATGCAGCCCTTGCTATGTGTCAGACCTTGTTTTAGGCGCTAGGGATAGAGTGAAAAACTCAGACAAGGACCCTGCACCCTTTGGGCTGGCATTCTGTTGAGGGAGACACGTCAATGAGAAATCAGCAGTTGTTGAAAGAATGTGGTGTTGACAGGGTCATGTGTAGTGAGAGAAGGCCTGGCGTTTAAACCGAGGTCATCATGAAGGGAAGGAATGAGCCTTGCACACACCTGAGAGAAGAGCTTCCTAATCAGTGGAAATGGCATGTACAAAGGTCCTGGGGCAGGAGTATGCCTCCATCCAGGTGCCTTCACCTCATCATATTAGCCTTTGGGGTTGGATAACTCTGTGAGGGGGGCTGTCCTGTATATTGTAGGATGTTTAACAGGTACCCCGTTATTCACCCTCTAAATACTAGCAGCAACCCTCCCCTCAGTTGTGATAACCCAAAATATCTTTAGGCATTACCTAATGACACCTTGGGGGGCACAGTGTCCCCTGGTTGTGTTTGAGAAACAGGAGGTCCGCTTGGCTGATGCAGAGCAACAGGAGGCTGTGCATCCTTCAAGACGGTCAGAACCCTGCGTGACATAGGAACTGTTGGAGGGCTTCAGCAGGGGATTGTCATGGTCTAACTTGAGTTTTAACTCCAGTCTCTTTGGCCCTTGAGTGGAGAATGAATAGGGCAGGGGCCAAGGGCAGAAGCAGGAGGAGCAGTAAGGAGCCTATTGCAATGACTAAATCAAGACATGATGCTAGTTAAATCCTCCTGCCACAATAAACTCTGTGTGTGTGCCTGTGTGCATGCATATGTGTGTATGTGTGAGAGCATGCTTGTTTACATGTGCAAACACTTGTGTGTGCATGCATCATGTGTACAAAGGTCCTGGGTCAGGAGTATGCCTTCACCTCATCATATTAGCCTTTGGGGATGGATAACTCTGAGAGGGGGGCTGTGCATGCATGTGCACTTGTGCACAGACATTGTGGTGTTACATGCACACACATGCACGCACGTGTGAACATACATTTTGTTAGATATGCATGCACTTGTGTGTGTGCATGTGTGCATACATTATGGTGTTATGTGTGTGGGTGTGCATGTATGCGTTCCCATGCACATGCATGGGATATGATGGCGGCTTGCGTAGCCAGGCAAGGATTAGGAGAAGGAAGGACTGCCCCTGAGCGTCCTCTTAGCAGCCTCCTGGATGACACAACAGTGGGAAAGCCTCGCTGTGTCTGAGGTTCACCAATTCTACACAGACTCAGGCTGGGTCCTACCCAGGATGCGTCTCCCCTGCAGGATAAACCTCAGTGTGCCACAGGGCTGCCTGCTGGCTGTGGTTGGTCCCGTGGGGGCAGGGAAGTCCTCCCTGCTCTCCGCACTCCTTGGGGAGCTGTCAAAGGTGGAGGGGACTGTGAACATCAAGGTGAGGCCACACCCCCTGCCTTTCTACTAGAATTTCCCCCATCCCAGAGCCCTCCCCACACCTCCATGCCCCTCCCCCTCCTCTCCATTTTCTCTCTCCACCTTCCACCACTAGCAATCGCCTGGCACTGGCTATTCCTCCATAATCGTCCCTGCCTCCATCCCCATTGGCCTCGTTGCCAAAGTGAGTTGTGTTTTAGGGTCCTGTGGCCTACATGCCCCAGGAGGCCTGGGTCCAGAACACATCTGTGTTGGAGAACGTGTGCTTCGGGCAGGAGCTGGACCCATCGTGGCTGGAGAGAGTCCTAGAGGCCTGTGCCCTGTGGCCAGATGTCGGCAGCTTTCCTGCAGGAGTCCATACCCAAATCGGGGAGCAGGTGAGGGGCTCCGGCCTTCTTGGGACAGGGAGGCACTGTGTCTGGGGTCATTTGCTTCTTTCTCTGAGCTGTGGGCAGTGTGGTGAGAGGGACAAAGGGGAGACAAGGAGGGCAGGGAAGTGGGGGAGAAAAACGGCTCAGCTTAGAGCCATGCACATAATAGGTGCTCAATAAATTTTTATTAATGAGTGAATGATAGAAAAACAGAGATCAGAAAGAGGCAGAAAGCATAGCAGGGATTGGTGGTGACAGGCTCTCTAACTGGGCATGGGGAGACCTGGGCACCTCCTGCCCTGCATTTTTGGGTGACATTGTTCAAATTGCTTCCAGTTCCTGGACTTCGGTCAAAGGCCTGGACAGAAATAGCCAATAAACAGGACAGATGCCTCTAGAGCAATGGATTGGGCAGGGTTGGCAAAACTATGACCACAGGTCAAATCCAGCCCACCATCTGTTTTTGTAAATAAAGTTTTATTGGGGCCCAGCCATTTTTGTACCAGTGGGCCATGCCTGCTTTTGCACAGCAAGGGCAGAGATGAGCAATTGTGGCAGATACTGCCCCCCTCGCCCCCCACCAAGCAAAGCTTAAAATGGTTACTATCAGGCCTTTTACAGCAAAAGGCTGCTGACCCCTGGATTAGGGAGTGGAGAGTGGAAAAGTAGAAGTTCCAGTTAAGAAAATGGGTGGGATTTTCTGAAGAAGAGGGGAGAGGGTGCAGGAGAGGGTCCCCTGTGTGAGAGGAGCATCCAGAGGGGAGGGTGAGGTGCTTAGAGGCCAAGTGAAAGGTGTTTCAGAAGCAAGGGGTGCTCGCTGGCCTCTATGTCTGTCCGGCTGTGTCCCATCCTTTCTGACAGGACGCCCATCCCAGGGCACGGAAGCCCCGTCCTTCCAGAGCTCAGGTCCAAAACCTTTGTGGTACCCTTGGAACCTCTCTTTTTCCTATATCCTCGTCTAATCCCTCAGCTAGTCTGTTGGGTCCACCATGGAGGCAGACGCAGAATGTTCTGGCCCCACCTCCCATCAGCTCTCCCTCACGTTGCTGCAGCACCCGCTGGCTGCCCTCCTTGTTTCTGTCCTCAAATGCCAGCAGCTAAACGTAGGTCAGATCATGCCCCTCTTCTCTGCTTGGAACTCTCTGGGGTATCTCCACTCAGTCAAGGCCAAAGCCCTGCCCATCCTGACGAGGCTCCCCCTCAGCCTGGCGCCGTCATCTCTCTGGCCCCGTCTCCTGTCATGCTCCACTCCAGCCACATGGTTCGCCACGATGTCCCTTGAACGCCTGAAGCACACTCTCACATTAGGGCCTTTGCACCCGCTGTTCACTCTGCTTGTATAGCTCTTTCTCAGGAGTCCACACGCTCCATCCCTCACTTTTACCAGGCCTCATCTTGCATGTTTTCTCCACAAGGGACCTTCTCTAACCCCGCACAGCAACCCTGCTCACACTGTGCACCCTGGACCCTTCCCCTGCTTTATTCTTCTTCACAGCACATGACACCATCTGTGCTAATCGGTGATATATTTTACTCATCTGCTTATTGGTTATCTGTCTCCCACCCCCACCCTCATTAGAATGGAAGACCCATGGGAGCAGGGCTGGGCTTTATTCATTGCTGTGTCCCAAAGCCTACAACACTGTTGGTATAACACAGCCTTGCAGTAGATATGAGTGGAGTGAGTGAGTGAGTGAGTGAGTGAGTGAGTGAGTGAGTGAGTGAATGAATGAAAATAAGGACTGAAAAGCTGCCACTGGATTAGGCAACAGGCGAATGATGACTGGTGTCCTTGAGGCAGTCTTGGTGGAGAAAATGGGAACAGAAGCCAGATTCAAGTGGAGGAGGAAGTGAGTGGGGGGAGAGAAAGCCATGGTGGGTGCAGACAGCTCCTCCAGAAGCTTGACTGGAAAGGGGAGAAGGAAGGCCGGGCAAAGCCTGGAGGTGGAGGAGTTTTGGTTTGAAGGCCATTGTGACAGCTGGGAGGTGGCCCTGGAGGACAGGCACAATGAGCTGTCCCTTATTCTGATAAGCAGAAGTGGCTGTCATAAGGGCTTCACCCAGCCTCGTCCCTCTCTTGTGGCCACAGGGCATGAATCTCTCCGGGGGCCAGAAGCAGCGGGTGAGCCTGGCCCGGGCCGTGTATAGGAAGGCTGCTGTATACCTGCTGGATGACCCCCTGGCGTCCCTGGATGCTCATGTTGGCCAGCACATTTTCAATCAGGTCATCGGGCCCAACGGGCTGCTCCAGGGAACGGTAAGTTTGGGAAAATGTATCAGAGGGCACAGGGCAAAGGCAGAGAAAGCATAACCCAAGTCTATCTCACCACCACCCTCCTTGAGTCCAGTTTTCCTCTTTGTAATGGTCAGCTTTTTCTTAACAATGCTACATAACAAACAATCCCTGAGCCTCAGTGGCTTCCCACAGCAGTGACTTTTGGCTTATGGGTATGTGGTTAACCTGCTACAACTCTGCCTCCCTAAAGTCACTGGGTTCAGGTGAACGGCTTGTTTTGAGAAATAGGTTGAAGGAGCCCCTCCATATCTGTATTGTGACATTGCTGTTTACAAGATAAAGGGCAGGAGCTCATGAAGTGGGAACTTGCCCCACTCTGAGCCCCAGGTTTTGGAAGACTGAGTGTAACTCCCACCCTTCCCTGCCCAGACACGGATTCTCGTGACCCACGCACACCAAGTACTGCCCCAGGCTGATTGGATCGTGGTGCTGGAAGAGGGGGCCATTTCAGAGATGGGTTCCTACCAGGAGCTTCTGAACAGGAAGGGGGCCCTGGTGAGCCTTCTGGATCGAGCCAGCCAGCCAGGAGGTAGAGGAGAAGGAGGTACTGAATGGGCTTTGCTGGTTCTCTGTGCCTGGCTCCTACCAAGAATCCCACTGGCATGAGTGGATTGCTCTGGCCGTACCCTCCCTGCAAGCCCTGGCCTGAGGCAGGGGCTGTGTTAAGTGCATCTTTAAACATACAGTATTTAGCCCAGACAGCGTGGCTCAGTGGTTGAGCAATGACCTATGAACCAGGAGGTCACGGTTCAATTCCCAGTCAGGGCACATACTCAGGTTGTGGGCTCAATCCCCAGTGTGGGGCATGCAGGAGGCAGCCAATCAATGACTCTCTCTCATAGTTGATGTTTCTCTCTCTCTCTTCCTCTCAGAAATCAATACATTTAAAAAATAAATAAACATACAATATTTCATTTGATCTTCACAGTAGCCCTTTGAGGCACATGCAATTCTTGCTGCCTTTGCACAGGTGAGCAAAGTGAGACAAAGAGAGTTAAATCATTTGCCCAAGGTCACAAGATTAGAATTTGAGTTAATGCCTGTAACTGCTACAGAAACTGAGCAAGGTCACTTGGTGCCTAGAGGCAAGGTGACCCAAGCCTCGCTAGCTAGGGCTTCTCATGACCCAGAGAACACAATGCCTGCTGGGAAAATGATGATGTTCTGGAAGCGAAGTCACCAACTCAAACTCACCCAGAGTGAGCGATGGGGAACAGCCCCTGGCACCTCACCTCCCCTGACTCATTTACTCATCTCTATGCCTCTGTTAGGTCAGCACCTTAATTATCTCCATTTCACAGATGAGAAGACTAAGGCCTAGAATGAGGAACTGGCCCGAGGTTCCATGGGATTTGACCACAAGCTACTTGACCGAGAGCATGTGGTGTTCAGTCCCTAGGCTGTCTACTGCCCCTCCATGACAAAGCAAGAACTCGCACCCAGGTGTCCCCAGCCCCAGGCTCTGTCTCCTCTGAAAATATCTGTCGAGGCTGGTGGTGCTTCACAGTGTCATTGTCCTGGAGCTAAGGATGGAACCTGCCCAGGCCAGGGTGGTGGCCGGGGGACCAGGGCCCTTCCTGGGGGAGATGACACCTAAGCTGGGGTAAAAGTTGGAAAAGAACATTCCAGCCACAGTGACCTGCTTGTGCAAGGGTGTCGGGGAACCCTAATTAGGATGGCCATGGCCATGTTTACTGACGTTTTCCAGCCCCAAGTCCATAGCAGGGCCTCAATTATATTTACGGAGTAATGAAGGAGGGAGTAAGTGAGTGGATAACGTTTCTGAGAACTCTGGGAGGACTGCCAGAGGTTGCAGGAGCCAGACAAGGATACAGGTGCTCAGACAAGTTAAGGCCATACAGCCGGTGGGGGTCAGCATCCGGTCTCGACCCCCACTGTGTGACAAGACTCCCTTGACCTTGCAGAAACAGAGCTCACCACCAGCACTGAGGACCCCGGAGACTCTGCTGGAGGCGGGAGGCCCATGGGTGGACCAGAGAGGTGAGTTCATTGTGGTCCTGAGCACGGGAGGGCACAGGCTGAGGCTGAAGACCACCTGCGGCTCAGGCAGGTGGGAGGCAGCCAGAACTATTCTGGAGTGAACAACTGCTGAACCCCCACCATGGTGCTCAGTTGCGGGATAACAACTCACCAAAAGGTGTTTGACAATGAAATGGCCAAAATGATTAAGTCCCCAAATGCCCAGTTCACAGAATGACCAATTTGCCCTTAAGTGCAAATATATAAATGATAGATAGATAGATAGATAGATAGATAGATAGATAGATAGATAGATAAAGGATGGATAGATGGTAGATAGATTCATAGGAGATAGATTGATTTGACAGTATATATGGACAGAATAGAGGTAGATGTAAATAGATGAATCTATAGATAGATGATAGATATAGATAGACAAATGATAGATTGATAAATGATAGATGGATCAGTGATAGGTTGGTTGATGTGTGATAAAAAGATGGACAGACAATTGATAGATGGATAGATGACAGATTAGTTAGTAGATGAAAGATAGATAGATAGATTATCCCTATTTTACAGCTGAGAAAACAGGTATAGAGAGGTTAAGTCAGCTGCCCGTGGTTTCACTGTTAGAAGGTAGCAATTCACATTTAAGGTTAAGTCAGCCCACTCATTCACAGATGAAAGGAACATAAAGAAGTCTTCAACAAGTGAATTGTGCAGAGTTGACATTCTGCCAACCTAGAATGACAAATCTGAGGGTGAACAGCAGGGTCAAAATGATTGCAACAAAGCTTAAGCCAAAAAAAACCCAAAACCTCTGAAAACCAAGTTCTGAGGTTGGGCAAATAAATTCATTCAGTGAAATGGTATGGAAACAACAGGCTTGTTTGACTCTGGGGTAATAGATGGCATTTAGTTGGGCACTACAAAGGGAGGGCACAGCATGGCACCTACTTGGTAGTCAGTGTGTTGATTGAATGAATGTGTGAATGAGTGAATGAATGAATGAATGAATGAAGAATGTACCTCAGAGCTCAGTGGCTATCAGTGACCATGACAGTTGGTCACACACACCCAGGAAGAGAGACTAATTTGTCCTCATTTCCTCTAAATAACAGGTCCATGAAGTCAATCCCTGAGAAGGACCACACTACTTTGGTTCCCCTAGATGACCCTGAGAGGGCAGGACTGCCAACAGGAGGGGACAGCATGCAGTATGGCAAGGTAACCATCAGCTGCTCCCTGCTCTCCACATTTACTGCTACTGCTGCCCTCCAGGGCTCAAGACCTGCCACCAGATAGGCACTGGGCAAGGGGAGGGCAGTCACCTTTATTGAACATCTACTAAGTGCCAAGTAAGATTCTAGACACTTTCTATTTCTTAATGTCCACAAGCACTCTAAAGTTAGATGGTGATAACTCCGTTTTAGAGGTGAAGGAACTGAGGTTTCAAAGAGTTGGGAGGCTTCTCTGTCTTTTCATAGCTAGCAAGTGACCAACTTGGACTCAAATCTAAGTCATTCCTAATCTGGAGCTTGTACTATTTCTTCTCTGCTGGTTTCTCCACCCATCCACTCACATAGCTACTCACTCATTCATCCACCTGTCCACCTTCCCACCCATTCACCCACCCACCTACCCCATCTGTCCTGGTCACCCATCCGTCCATCTACCCATCTACTCACTATCTATCCATTACGTCAAGCCTTCCAACCTCCTATCTATTCATCCATTCACCCACTCATCCACTTACCTATCTTCCATCTACCCACCTATTCATCCACCTGTTTATCTGTCCTCTCATCCATCCACCCTTCCATCCATCCATCCATCCACTCATCCATCCCCACTCACCTACAGACCCACTCATTTATTCATCCATCAACTCATCTATCCATTCATTTACCCATTGGCCCAACCACCCATCATCCCACCCAACCATCCACACACTCTTCCACCTAGCAAACATTCCAGAGTCCCCATTATGTACCAGGTACAGTGTCTGCCGGGGCGGAGATTGCTTGCTTAGTGGGGGGAGACAGTCAGCAACTAATTAAGCCAACAAGCAAGGTAATATCAGATCATGATAAACGGCTATAAGACAACACAGAAGGGCAATACGATGGCAACCAACCAACCTTGAATAGGATGCTCCCAGAGTAGCATTTGGGCTGAACCCTGAGGGATGCAAAGAAACAAGCCCTGGAAGGAGCAGGGGGAAGAGCATCCTGAGCAGAGGGAACAGCAGGTACAAAAGCTCCGAGGTGGGAAGGAGCAAAGAAAGGGATCCCGAGAGGTCAGCAGAGAGTGAGTGGGGGGTAAAGTCAGAGAAGGGTACAGGAAGTCTGGAATTTCTTCTGAGAGCAAGAGAACACCATGTGCGGGTCAGCAACAGCAAGATCAGGCCAGGGTGATATTTTCAAAAGTTCACTCCTGCTGCCGCTGTGTGGAGAACCTCAGGTTTGTAGGAGATGGACTTCAATCAAGTGGCTTCACCTGTCTGTGCCTCACTTTCCTTATCTGTCAGATGAGGATAGACACACATGCCTGTCCCATAGTAGGTGTTCAATACATCACTCCAAAGCCAGGCAGTGGCACAGCCTGTCACTCTGAAGGCTCCCACTGGCCCTCTGACATTCCCTAGAGGAAGGGAGCGTTGAGGCTGGGTGGGGCCTGCTGGGGAGATGGTGCCCCAGTACTGAGAGAGGACCTGTGAGGTCTTCACGGTGGTTCCATCTGCCCTAGAGGCGTGTTTTGGGAGCCTCACCCGTTTTTCCTCTCTCCCCTCCCCTGGGCCCTCTCTCTGCCCCCATCTCCTATGTGTGCTACAGGTGAAGGCCACCCTGTACCTGAGCTACATGCGGGCCGTGGACACCCCACTGTGCCTCTACGCCCTGTTCCTCTTCTTCTGCCAGCAAGTGGCCTCCTTCTGCCGGGGCTACTGGCTCAGCCTGTGGGTGGACGACCCCACCGTGGATGGGCGGCAGACACAGGCGGCCCTGAGAGGCTGGGTCTTCGGGCTCCTGGGATGCCTCCAAGGTACCCCTCACTGGCCTTCCTCACCCTCCATCCTCATCCCCATCCAAAGTGCTCAGGACTCTCTGGCCCTCCCATCCCTGGATCACTCTTCTCCTTGAAGATCTGTGCAAATATCCTAGGTCCAAGCGCAAACCCGCATCCTTAAGATGGGAGGCAGGGGACATGGCACATCCCTCCCTTTCTGGAACCTTCAGAGTCTCTACCAGACTCACTGGCAAATGCAGACTGTTGACCTCCAGATGTTGGGCAGCTGAGCATTTAGGTGGGGGCAGACATGGCAATTCAGCCAGCTCCGCCTCCCCCCCCCCCAGTACAGAGGGCAAGTCCAAGGTCTGACTGTCAGCACCCCTAGCCCTACCCCTCCACATGAGCTTCGTGTCTTTTGATGTCCTGTTGTTAGGGAAAATACGTTAAGAACTGTTGTCATCTTGGAGAATTGACCCATTATCATATGTAATGCCCCTCTTTTTCCCTGGTAACTTTCCTGAGTGTGAGGTCTGCTCCATTTGAAAATAATAACAATACTAACTATATGGCTATACTAGAGGGTGTCCCCCCCCCCAAAAAAAATATACACACTTAACACCTGATTGCTCCATTGATGTTTCTTTTCAGATTTCACCCATCGGAGTTATTAATTATTCAAAGTGTGTATGCATTTTGGGGGACACCCTGTATACTAACTACATGAATATCTAGTTTAAGCAACAAGAAAATGTTTTGCCTTACCTGGTATATGACTGGAATCCATAGATCAGTAGCTTCAGGTATGGCTGAATTCAGGGATCCCATGAGGCTGTAGGAATGGCTTCATTTTCTTCCTCTGTGATAGCCTCCTGTCCAGGCAGGCTTTCCCCGCTAGTGATGAAATGGTATGCCACAGCTCTATCTCGGCCACCTCCAAAAAGCAAGCACCTCTGCCAAAAGCCCTAGCAAAGTCCCGGGTCTCACTCTCATTGGCCCTTGTTGGGTCACGTGTTCATCCCTGAACCCACTGCAGTGGTTTGGGTTGGCCGGGAATGAAATTTGCCCCAGAAACAGGGAGTGAAGTGAGCCCCATTCCAAGCCCATCGCTTGGCATGGGAGGAAGGGCGTATGCAAGTTTCCTAGGGCTGCCATAAAACACATAAAACGAATGAACACAAACTTGGTAGCTTAGAAGAACAGAAATGACCTCACATTCCTGAAGCCAGAAGTCCAAAATCAAGGAGTCGGCAGGATTGGTTCCTCTTGGAGGCTCTGAAGGAGGGTCTATCCCGAGCCTCTCTCTCAGTTTCTGCTGGTCACGGGCAGTCCTGGCGGTCCTTAGCTTGTAGCATGTCACCCCAGTCTCTTGCCTCTGTCTTCATAACACCATGTGTGTCTCTGTGTGGCTTCTCCTATTCTTTTTTTAAAAATATTTTTATTGATTTCAGAGAGGAAGGGAGAGGGAGAGAGAGCTAGAAACATCAATGATGAGAGAGAATCATTGATGGGCTGCCTCCTGCACTGGGGATCAAACTCACAACCCAGGCACGTGCTCTGACTGGGATCGAACCCTGACCTCCTGGTTCATAGGTTGACGCTCAACCACTGAGCCAGGTGGGCAGCGCTCCTCTTCTTAAAAGGACACTCACTAGTCATCGGATTTAGAACCCACCCTAAACCCGGAATGATTTTATCTCAAGATCTTTCACTAATAACATCTACAAAGATCCTATTTCCAAATACGATCACACTCTTAGGTGCTGGTGGAGGGTGATTCCATCAAGGGATCATCAGGGTGGCCAAGTCATGAGCTGGCCACCATGGGTGGGGGGTGAGGGTCCCCAGCCCTCATGCCCTGACACCCTCTCTTTCTGCAGCTATAGGGCTGCTTGCTTCCACGGCCACCGTGCTCCTAGGGGGGATCCAGGCATCCAGGCGGCTCTTCCGGAGGCTCCTGTGGGACGTGGCACGGTCCCCCATTGGTTTCTTCGAGCAGACGCCCATGGGGAACCTGCTGAACCGCTTCTCCAAGGAGACAGACACCTTAGACATGGACATCCCAGACAAACTTCGGTCCTTGCTGATTTATACCTTCGGACTCCTGGAGGTCACGCTGGTGGTAACAGTGGCCACCCCGCTGGCTGCCGTGGCCATCCTGCCGCTGCTGCTCCTCTATACTTGGTTTCAGGTAGGGAGAGGCTGGGCAGGCTCCTGTGGTCAGCTGAGGTCAGCTCAGCCAGGCCCCTGTCCCTGGGCAGCAGTCTGTATAACAGGTTCTGCCCAGCTGGGCAGTTGGGGGCCACCCCTGAAGACTTCCCAGAGGCAGAGACACCAGCCTATTTCTAACACCTGTTCTTCTCTGTGTCTCCCGAATGTTCACATCGAAGTTCATAGCTAACATCTTGTCCTGAAGCTGCTGAAATGAGCTTCCTCCTCTCCAAATATTTGGAAACCAAAAAGGCATTGCAAGGTCTCAAAGACGGCAATTAGACTAGACTCTTTCAGTTGCCAGAGACTAACTTAAATTAGCTTACACAGAAGAACAGAATTTAATGGCTGACGTGCAGTAGATGTGGTGGCCAGCTGCCACCAGGATGCGGTCACTCTCTGAGGCCAAGTCATGAGCTGGCCACCATAGGTGGGGGTGAGTGTCCCCAGCCCTCGTGCTCTGACACCTTCTCTTTCCGCAGCTATAGGGCTGCTTGCCTCCATAGCCACAGTGCTCCTAGGGGGGGACCTGGGCATCCAGCCAGCTCTTCTGGAGGCTCTTGCTCTTCTGGAGGCTCTGTGCTTCTCAAAGTGTGGCCCTGGACCAGCAGAGAATCGCCTGAGAGCCAGTTAGAAATGAACATTCTCAGGCCCTACCCACAACCTACTGACTCGATGGGAGTGTGGCCCAGAAATCTGAGTTTTTAATAAACTCACCAGGTAATGCTAATACATTCAGATGTTTAAGAACTACTGACTTAGCTCTGCTTGGCCCAATTTTGCACATACTCTCTTTCCAGGGGTCAGATCTGATGACCCCTTGCAACCTTATACTCATAGCATCCCACCTTAGCAACCCCAACACAAAAAAACCTTTACTCCAGCTCAGTGATCACATAGCAATCCCAGGGAAAATTCTGATTGGCCATTTATGGAGCGTGTGTTTATCCCTGAACTAATCACTGTGACCAAAGGGATAGTTTACTCTGACTGGTTAGATTGTGTCATGTGACCAGCCTCTACAATCCAGTCCCACAATTGATAGCCACTTCCCTCAAAAAAAATAAAAAATCAGTAGAGTAGAAACAGCCATGATAGTCAGACAAAAACCATGGCTACCGCTGTCCTCCACAACAATCCCAGGTCTTCTCTACGTCCTCTTGACTTGGGGACGGACTACTTTTCCATTGAGAGCTTGGGAGTCAGGCAGAGGTGGGTTTGCATTCAGGCCCCGCCACTTGCTGGATATAGAGGTTCAGACCAGCTGCTTAATCCCCCTGAGCCTCAGGTGTTCTCACCTGTACACTGAATGCCTCTAATGCCCGTCTCCCAATTACTGAATACTGTTTGTCAAGAGCCCAGCTGTACACACTTGCAACCTCAAACCAATGAACAACACCTACTATCTGTGCCTCATTATGTTCCCAGTACCTGGCATGTAACCCTAGAGATAAAGAAGTGAGTTCCACTTGGCCAACTGGGGTCCTTGTCCTTCATGGTTTTGTTCCCACGGTAACTGGCCCAAACGAAAGCGGTTGGCCTTAGAGCTGGGAATGAGACATTTATACCAGATTAGTGGTTTCTTAGTCCTGGTTGTATAGCAGAATTACCAGGAAGGACTTTGAAATATACCAAGGCCTGGGTGACACCCCCAGAGATCTGATTGAATAGGTCTGGGTTGGGGCACTGGAGGTTTTTGAATCATCCCCGGTGATTTTAAAAATTACGATGGAACTCTGATTTTGCAAGGAAATTGGAGTCCAGAGAGGGAAAGCAACTGGCCCAAGGTCACACAGCAAACTAGTAACAGTACTTGGGATCCCCTGAGCTTCTCAAACCACCTCAGTGTCCGTGACTTCTCACCTTCCCTCTTATTCCCCCCTCCCCTTTCAGAGCCTGTATGTGGCCACTTCCTGCCAGCTCAGACGCATGGAGTCAGCTAGGCACTCCTTCGTGTGTTCCCACGTGGCGGAGACTTTCCAGGGCAGCGGAGTGGTCAGGGCCTTCCGGGCCCAAGGCCCCTTCGTGGCTCAGAACAATGCTCACATGGATGAAAGCCAGCGAGTCAGTTACCCACGGCTGGTGGCTGACAGGTAGGAAGGGAGCAGAGAAGACCTTGCAATCTATCTGTGTCCCCAGAGAGTATCACATTGTGTGGCCAGAGAGGTAAAGTAGCCTGCCCAAGGTCACACAGCGTGCTGGGGATGAAGCTGAGGCTAAGTCCCATGGGTGTACTTGACTTACACTGTGAGTGGATAGAACCTAGCCTCTGGGGCTCCCAATAGCAGGTGGGCAAGGAGGCACAGATATCAGCAAAAGGGAAGACGCCTCTGTTGCCTTGGTGACAAGGCAGCAAACATAAGCATCTTCAGCCTCTTCTCAGTACTAAGCAAGAATAAGAACACAAGCTTTGAGCACAGACAGACACAGGTTCAAATCCCAGCTCTGCAGCTTAGGAGCTGGGTGTTCTTGGACACGTTAAATAACCTCTCTGAGCCTCATTTGTCCAAGTGGGGTTGCACTCATAAAGTGGTGATGGGGATTAAATAAATACACTTATAGCTAATACTTGTAACATGCTTATTACGTGCTCAGTACTGAGCACTCTACATGGATCAATTAATTTAATCCTATTAGTAACCCCGTGAGGCAGAGACTGTTTTATACAGTGGTTCTCAACCTTTGTTTCTTTGTTATGGGGTGGGACAACAACATTAGTAACAAAGAAACAGAATTTCCAGAGGACGAGGCCCAGAAATCAGGATTTTAAAAAGATTCCCAGGTGATTCTAATGTGCAGTCAAGGTTGAGAACCACTGATTTTATACATGGTGAATCTAGGCAGAGAGAGATGTAGGAACTTGCCCAGGGCCACACAGTGAATATGTGGTAGAACCAGGATTTGAACCCAAGGAGTCTGGTACCAGAATATAGAGAGGGTCAAGCACACAATTTATTGATTAGTTGCTCAATAACTGTGAATTCTTTTCCCTCTTTTGCCAGCTCCCCAGTCAGCTGAGGTAATCAGGCCCTGTAGCTGTGAGCAATGTCTCAATGCCATATGCCCTGCCTTGCCCCTTCCTGGAGTCCTAGCCTAGTGAGGAGGAACCTTATGAACATTTAGAAAGCACCTACCATGTGCAAGCCTCAGTGATTTCCATGCTATATGTAACACATCTCACTGAAACCTCTCAAGTGTAATGAATCAGATGTTACTTCATTTCACAGATGGGTAAACTGAGGTTTAAAGAAGTGAAGGGTTTCTCCCAAGGTCTAGGGAGTGGGAGACCCTGGGTGGGTTTTTGTTCGTTCATTTGTTAGTTGGTTCATTGAGAAAAATGACCTGTTGGAAAGGGTATGTGCTTTCTGTCATCATTCAGACAGACGTGGCCCCAAATCCTGATGTTTGTTGTGTGTCTGGACTTCAGCAAGTACCTTACCCTTCTGAGCCTCAGTGTCCTCAGCTGTCAAATGGGGACAACAACAAGAACCCCTTTGTGGGGTTGTTGGAAGGACTCGGTGTTATATGTAGAAAGCCCAGAGCTCCCTAAAGACAGGGATTTTTATTTGGTTCATGGTTGTATCCCCAGCACCTCCAATATGTGTAGCACACAGTAGGTGCTCAATATACACCTGTGAATGAATGAATGAATGAATGGTAGAGTAGGAATTCAATAAGAGGGGGTGTGCATTCATTCATCCATTCAGCATATATTTGTCGAGCACCTACTCTGGGCTGGGTCCTGTGCTAGGTCGTGGGGACAGAGCGTGAAGAAGACCAAGCCACTGCCTTCGTGGAGACTGAGAGTCAGGGACTGGTTAAGGCAGCGGTTCTCAACCTGGGGGTCGTGGCCCCTTTGGCGGTCGAACGACCCTTTCACAGGGGTCGCCTAAGACCATCCTGCATATCAGATATTTACATTACGATTCATAACAGTAGCAACATTACAGTGATGGAGTAGCAACGAAAATAATTTTATGGTTGGGTCACCACATGAGGAACGGTATTTAAAGGGCCAGAAGGTTGAGAACCACTGGGTTAAGTAGTTGAATTATAAAGAATGACAACAGTCATGAAGGAAGTTATCAGTGCTGCATTGGAGAGAAAGGGAGGAGCAGTCCTGGAAGGCTCTCTGAGGAGGTGATGTTTGAGCTGACCTGTGCATAAACATAAAAGATGGTGGCCACGTGAACATGGAGACTGGGTTTAGTCCGGAAAACACAAGGGTATGTGACTTGGCATATCCCAAGCACAGAATATTGGCAGCATGGCAAAGCTTAACTAGAGCACCTACTGTGCGCCAAGCCCTAGGCTGGGCACAGGTGAGACAGCGTCAAGTCCCCCACCCACTGAGCTTGGGTGGGGCCTGGGTATGGAGGAGGCCATGGTCAGGACCCCCATGGGCACTCGAGCTGGCACCATGATCAGTCCTTGTGCCCAGAGGAGCAGGTCCCACAGAGAGGGCCCCCGCTGACCCTGCTTTCACCTGCACCCCCTTTCAGGTGGCTCGCTGCCAACCTGGAGCTCTTGGGGAATGGGCTGGTGTTTGCCGCTGCCACCTGTGCTGTGCTGAGCAAGGACCATCTGAGTGCTGGCCTCGTGGGCTTCTCCGTCTCCGCTGCCCTCCAGGTACTCCTGACACCCCACCTGACTTCCGAGGAGCAGGCAGAACAGAGACAGACAGATCCATGTAAGGGGGCCCTTCAAGGACCCAAGTCCCTACTACCAACCAGTGGGGAAAAGAAGCTCTTACAAGAGCTTAGCGGAGCTGACCTTGCTGGGCCTTGAGCTCATCTGAAAGACAGGGTAGTGATCCCTCCACTAGTCGAGATAAAGTATACAGAGTGCATTCCCAGTGCATTGCTAACTTTTTATCTATCAATAACAATATTTGATGTCAGGTCATGACATCTGTGAAGGGGAAAATATGCATGTAAGTAACATTCATTATGAATGAGGCATTGTTCTGAGAGCTTTACAAACATTAACTCGTTTAATCCTGCCCCCAACCCCATCAGGGGTACTGTTATTATCCCCATTTTACAATTGAGGTAACTAAACATAAGCATGAAGCAAGGTGAGAGGTCAAAGCTTGGTGGGTGGGTATTACTCTATTGCTTGGCCTGGAAGGCCTCTGTGGAGGGGGCTTGTGAACAGTGGCTGGTAGGGAGGGAAGGAGGGGAGGGGAGGGAGGGAGGGGATGGAGGAAAGGAGGAAGGGAGGGATGGAGGGAGGGAGGGGATGGAGGAAAGGAGGAAGG
>PVJC01006400.1:0-26502 GCA_004026665.1 Murina feae | reverse complement strand
CTGAGGACTCCTTTCTGCTCGCCATGCTGTGGCTCTACTGAAAGGAGAGGAAGTCCTGAAGGCTGCAGTCCAGTCCAGTCCTCTTGTCTGTCTAGGCCTGCCTCCTAGCCCCTGCCTCAGGGGAGCTGATGCAAACCTGTGGGGTGGTTGGACTCAAGCCCATCTGAGGTGTCTTCTCACACCAGGTGACCCAGACGCTGCAGTGGGCTGTTCGCAGCTGGACAGATCTGGAGAGCAGCATCGTGTCGGTGGAGCGCATGCAGGACTACTCGCGGACACCCAAGGAGGTGATGGGGGTCAGGGAGGGGTGGAGGGTCTGCCCCATCTGGGACTTACAGCAAAGGGCAGTGGAGTAGGTGGACATCTGCCGTGGGCTTTGGAGGCCCCACCTCTGTAGGCCGGAGTCCCAGCCAGAGCCACAGTAATGGTTAAGAGCATGGGCTCTGGAGCCAAGTCAGATCCTGGGTCCTTTGCTTCCTCCACTGGGCAAGCAGGTCCTTCTTCTGAGTGACAGGGGACAGGAGGGACAGGAATGCCACCGCCAGGTAACAGCACATGATGGCGACATTACAGGGACAGAAGAGCCACAGAGCCACTAACAACACTGGGTACACTGGGAGGGTCCAGTGAGATCCCACAACAAAGGGCTTGCTCAGTGCAGGGTCTGGCACAACATAAGCAATACATGCCCACTGCTCTCATTAGTCCCACTTCACAAATGGGGAAACTGAGACTCAAGGAGGTGGAGGGACCTGTCATTGGACTCCCTGCTGCACAGACCTGCCCTCTTCTAAAAGGCAAAAAAGAGCACCTACCCTACTAGAGGAAGAGAGAATATTATTTGACAATTAACAGTGGCTAATCATAATTTAAAAAGATAAAGAATCGCCAACACCATCGTGATTTTTATGCTACCAAATATTTGTTTTCAGCTTTGCTGTGTTCCATGTCCCTATAAAACAGCAGTAAACATGCCCATTTTACAGAAGAGGAAACAGGCTCATAGAGGTAGACCTTTTGTGAGAAGCCTGGGAGAAGGGCTCCTCCGGCTCAGCGTCCCCTTCTGCCCCAGGCGCCCTGGACACTGCCCACCTGTGCAGCCCAGCCCCCCTGGCCTTGTGGGGGCCAGATCGAGTTCCGGGACTTGGGGCTGAGACATCGACCCGAGCTCCCGCTGGCCGTGCGGGGTGTGTCATTCAAGATCCACGCAGGAGAGAAGGTGAGCTGCTCTCTTCCACATCTTCTTCCCCATGGAAGCCAGGCCACAGGGCAGCTGGGGAGGACTCAGAGCCATGGCCAGGCTGGGCATCACCCCAGGGCTCAGGCCCTGAGCACCTGCCTCCTCCACATCCCCACTTGGGACACCTCATCTTCAGGCCCAACACACCCTAAGTTGCACTTATCTTACCAAACCTGACTCCACCCACCCACCTTGCTGTCCCAGAGAAGGCATCTCCTCGGCTTCCCTTTTCTTCTTTCTTGAACATCAGTTGAACTATCGGGCAAAGTGCTAAATGCTCCACATACTTCATCCAGTTTCATGGGCTCAGATCCTGGCTCTGCCAAGGCTCACCTCGGGCAGGTTACTTCACGAGTCAGTTTTTCCATCTGTAAATGGGAATGACAATGTCAACGGCACAGAGAGGTGTTTTGAAGTTTAAGCGAGTGAATACATATAAACTGCCTGGAACAGCGCCTGGAACAGAACACATGCCTCAGAGATGTTTACTGGTGCTCTCATTCATTAGTGTTTGCATTTTTACTCTGACAACCACCCTATGAGGAAGGCGCTAGTGTTGTCCCATTTACCCCACTAGTCAGGACCCTTCACTGAATCCCTCTTCTCCCTTCCCACCCTGTGACACTTCCTCCCTGAAGCCCTCCTTGCCTTCCCCCTGATGGCTCCAGGCCTCCATCTGAGCCCCCAGTCTCCAATCTGTTCGCCTGTGACCTTTATTTGAGCATGTCTTTCCCCTGCTCAAGACCTTCCACCTGCTCCAGGCTTCCTTCAGGGCAAAGCCCAAACTCCTGAGCTTGCTAGTCAAGGTCCTGCCCAGCTCTCTACTGCATTCAGTGCCCTTCCAAGGCCTTGTCCACATTTGTGGAGCAGCTGCCTCTGGGAACTCAGGGAGCTTTCAATCTAGCACTGTGGTTTACCTGGAATCTCCCCCCTCTCTGAACTCCTGCTTACCTTTCAATATCCCATTCAATTGCCCCTCCTCCATGAAGCCTTCTCTGATTACTCATCATCCCCTATCCAAGGGAGTAGGAATAGCACCTCCTGGCTGATCTCCATTGCTGCAGGTCCAGAGCTTGATAGTAGAGAGTGATCATCACACTTTATTAAAAACTAGGGGCCTGATGCAAGAAATTTGTTTATGGGGGGGTTGGTCCTCAGCCCAGCCTGCCCCTTCTTACATATTGGGAGCCCTCAGGTGGTGTCCTACTGATGGCTTAGGCCCGCTCCCTGCTCCCCTTGGGGAGCGGGCCTAAGTCGCAGTCTGGCCTCCCTTTGTGGAAGGCAACCAGGCTAATGAGGGGAAGCCACCAGGCCCATCACTCCACTGCTGCAGCCACTGCCAGTCACCATAGCCATCAAGGTGTTTTCATCAACACAGACTCCACTCCCTTCACCATGAAAAAATGACAACTTTCTTTAGGCATTTTCAAGATGTGCCTTTCACAGGATATGACATTTCTTTCTTTCTTTTTTTTTTTTTTTTTATCCTCACCTGAGGATATGTTTCCATTGATTTTAGAGAATGTGGAAGAAAAGGGAAAAACAGAAACATCAAAGTGAGAGGAGCACTTTGATTGGTTGCCTCCTGGATATGCCCTGACCTGGGCCCCGGCCAGGGAGGCCCCTGCAACCTAGGTACATGCCCTTGGTTGGAATTAAACCCAGACCCTGCAGTCAGCAGGCTGAGGCATTATACACTGAGCCAAACTGGCTAGGGTAGGATATGACATTTCTTAGCCCTCCAGCAGTGGACCTTCATTTTTTTCTCCAGGGGTGTCGTGGAAAAACCCTAGATCACCTTTTTGGATTCTTATTATCCAAGTTACTAAGAATATTACCAGTGGCATCCAGGGAGCTTAGCCACTGAGCGGTCAGAAAAGGTGTTTCCTCTGTAGTTCACTCCAATCTCAGCTCCACCCCTGCCCTGGCCTGTAACCTCTGGCTGAGGCTGCAGGCCTGGGCAGAAGACCCCCAAGTCCTTCTGATCACCAGCTTCACAGAGCCCACAACTCTGCGATCACTGGCCCTGCCCTTGCCCCACTGGCAGCCTCTGGCCAAGGCTACAGGCCTGGGCAGGGGACCCCCAGAACCCTGCTTTGCTGGCTCCACCGGTGCCCAGACCCCTGCGATTGCAGGCTCTGCCCCTGCCCCTCTGATCACTGGCTCTGCGGAGCCCAGGCCCCTGCCATCTCCGGCCTTGCCCCTTCCCAGGCTTGAGGCCTCTGACCCAGGCCTTATGCCTGGGTAGGGCACCCTCATATGCCTCCGATCACCAGCTCTGCCCCTGCCCCCTCCAATCACCAGCTCTGCCCTTGCCCATTGCCCATGCCTGAGGCCACTGGCAAAGGCCTCTGGCCTGGGCAGGGGTCCCCCAGCCCCCTCTGATTGCCTGTTCTGCCTCTCAGGCCCCCCACCTCCCCTGCCACCTGCCTGGATAATAGGCCTGACCACTTCAGTGGCGGGGCTGAGCCAGACTGGGCGCCGCCATCTTGTGGCTATGGAAGTGGCCATCTTTGTGACAGAGTGATGCCTAATTTGCATATTACTATTTTATTAGATATGATAAGTTTACTCAGTTGCCCTACTTTCAAGACCACACAGTCCTTTGGCACAAGGACTCTTTGTTTTTATGCTGGTGTCTAAGAGGGTGGCTGTCATACAGTGGGGTGACATTTCACTCATTTATTAAACAAATAATGTTGACCCCCCCACCATGTGTCAGACACTGAGCATGCAACAGTCAGCAAGAGAGATAAGAATGACAGGATAGATGGGGGCAGATCAAAGGATGGACAGATGAATGGAAGGATGGGGGATGCATGGCTGGGATTGGGATGGATGGAAGGAAGGAAGGATGATGGTTAGATGGCTGGACAGGAGGTAGTGGGAGAAAGGATGAGAGATGGATAGAAGGAAGGATGAGGAACAGATGGAAGGATGGGACAGATGGAAGGATGGGACTGAATAAACTGACATGGGATAGAAGGAGGAATGAGGGATGATGGGGAGCTGTGGATGGAAGGATGGGGGAAATGGAGGAATAATGGAGGGTACAGATACTGAAGGAAGGTTGTGGGAATAGTTGGGAAGATAGGAGAGATGTGTTGGGATGAAGGAAAGATAGAGAAGAATACAGACAGAAGATTGGCTGGATCGACAGATGGATGTAGGGAAAGGTGGGTAGATGGAAGGATGGATGCTCAAAGGATGATGGTAGCTGGGCGGATGGAGCTTGGGTGCAGGGGGAACATCTCCCAAAGAGATGCCCAGGAAACCTAGGCTATGCCCACTTTCTGCTGGCCTGGCCTAGTCACAGTGGCCTTGCCCACTCATCCCCTGGCAGGTGGGCATCGTTGGCAGGACAGGAGCCGGGAAGTCCACCCTGGCCGGGGGCCTGCTTCGGCTCCTGGAGGCAGCTGAGGGTGGGGTCTGGATCGACGGGGTCCCCATCAGCCATATGGGGCTGCACACGCTGCGGTCTAGGATCACCATCATCCTCCAGGTGAGGCCTCGGGACAGGGTGGGCAGAGGGGTGGGATCGTGGCCGGGCCAGCCCTGACCCACTGCCTGTCCTGGCCAGGACCCCATCCTGTTCCCCGGCTCTTTGAGGAGGAACCTCGACATGCTAGAGGAGCACACGGACGAAGCCATCTGGCACGCCCTGGAGACGGTGCAGCTCAGAGCCCTGGTGGCCAGCCTGCCTGGCCAGCTGCAGTATGAGTGTGCCGACCAAGGCGATGACCTCAGGTAGGGTTGCCCCACCACAGCCTGGATCTCGGGGATCTGGAGGGAGAGGCACATGTGGCCAAGGTTCTCCCCAGGAGCAGTCTGCCCTGGAAGTGTGCCTTCCCCACAGATCATCACCCCCATTCTATCAATAATCACGGTAGGAGCCCCATCCCTTGTCAGCAGTTCCAAACTCCAATCTCTGAATATCACATTTCTTTTTCCTAAATTCGGTTTCTTAATTCAGTTAGTGGCAAAATCTAACCTCTATTAATATGAGACTATGTATAGCCTTTATCCCACCAAGCACCTATTTTGCTATAGAAATAACGTGTGTGATATTGGGTGCTGGACCCATGCCCACTGAGGGTATCAAGTATGTCTTTGAAAACTTTTTAAAAAATGTAGTAAAATATACACCATAAAAATGACCATTTTACGTATTTTTAAGTGTATACTTCAGTAGCATTGAGCACATTGACATCACTGCTACACAACTCCAGAACTTTTTCATCTTGCAAAACTGAAACTCAGAACCCTTTAAACAATTCTCTATTTTCCCATCCTCCCAGGGAAATGGAGGCATGGCGGGTTCGAATGACTTGTCTAAAGTCACCCTGGTCAAAAAAATGGCAGGATGGGGATTTCTACCATCTCTGAGGACTGGGGACCCACTTCTGTGGCTGTCGTGGAGATGAATTTGTGGGCACGCCCTACAAACCCTGACGTGCTGACACACAAACCTCTGGCCTGACTGTCCCACTCCCTCCCAGCCTGGGCCAGAAGCAGCTGCTGTGTCTGGCACGTGCCCTTCTCCGGAAAACCCAGATCCTCATCCTGGATGAGGCCACGGCCGCCGTGGACCCGGGGACGGAGCTCCAGATGCAGGCCGCCCTTGAGAGCTGGTTTGCCCAGTGCACAGTGCTGCTCATTGCCCACCGCCTGCGCTCTGTGATGGACTGCGCCAGGTAAGGCCCCCCAAGCCGCTAGCTCCAGGGACCCTGCAGTGGTGAAGGAAGGCATCTGCATTTAGAGCTGGAAAGGTGATAGAATGGATTATCAGGTGCCCATTGTACAGGTGGCAAGACTGGTGCCCAAAGGGGAAGAGATGAGCCCAAAGACATATGCCCAGTAGATGCTTGCAACCAGGAAACCACACAGAAGGCCAGACTTCTGGAGAGCAAACCTCAGAGCAGGCATGCTGGGCTCTCCAAGCGGCCCAGGGGCCAGGCTGGTGTCCAAGGAGCTGCCTATATCCCTCTCCCCTGCAGGGTGCTGGTCATGGACAAGGGGCAGGTGGCAGAGAGCGGCAGCCCCGCCCAGCTGCTGGCCCAGAAGGGCCTGTTCTATAGGCTGGCACAGGAGTCAGGCCTGGTCTGAGCCAGACCCCTCAACCTGCCCACCACGCCAACCTGGAAAAATGTGCCGTGCCCTGGAGATACCAGTGACCTGGGGGTCATCAGCGGAGTCTAGACCCCTCTGCTCTCCAGGATTGGGTGGCAAACAGCAGGGAAAGTGGAAGATCGTCACAGACCCAGGAGGATGCAGCTACCCCCAAGGTTGGCCTGACCTGAGCCTGTCCAGCCTTGTCCATCCGGGAGCCAAAGTGGACAGTGGCCCTCAGCCCTGGCTGCCCCCTGGACCCACCTGGGGACCTCAGGACCTGCCCCCACCCAGGCTCCACCACTGACCAATGAAATCTTTAACCCTGTGGCAGGACAATGGTGTGTGTACTTGTCCAAATTAACCCTTTTACTTTGAGATCAGTGTAGATTGATCAGCAGTTTTAAGAAATAGTCCACAGAATGCCTGTGCACTCTTTTCCATTTCCCCCAAAAGTAACACCTTGATAAACGCCAGTGTGGTATCACAACAGGATATTGACATTGGTACCATACACAGGTCCTGCTCAGATTCCCCACTGTACTAGTATGTGTGTGTGTGTGTGTGTGTGTGTGTGTGTGTGTGACTTCTACACAATTGTATCACATGTATAGGTGGCATCCACCATCATTTCCATCACGACGACGACCCCTGGGGCTGCCGTTCTGTGACCACGCCCCTCCCTCCTATCCCTACCCCCCCCCTTCTCCATTCTGGTACACTGTATATTGTTAAACTCCCGTATGATCCCAACATGCACCAGGACTGAACCCCACGTCTCCTGCTGCTCCTCCCACCCTTGTACACCAGCTCCAAGAATCATCTTGTCTGAATTGGACACACGAGCCACAACCCACACCACAATGGGGCCCCTCTGGGCACAGGCATGAGCACACACCAGCACACAGTCTAGTTCCGAAGGCCAGAGGAGAGGGGCCAGGACTTGAAGTCCTGAGGGGAATTGCTCAGCACCTGGCACATATTATATATCTGTTTGTTAAAGGCCAAATTCCAGCTTCTTGGGGGAGCCCCAGAAGCAGTCAGAACATCCCAGGCATTTCTGTTCACACTTCCTCCCCCGAGGGGGCTGTGTGGGAAAAGCTGCTGGGGGTCAGAGGTCAGAGGTCAAGGTGGTGAAGGGCAGCCCCTGCCTTCCTGAAGGGCGGTGCACAGTGCACGTGCTCAGGCCTGTTACTGACAGTGGCCGGAATCCTAGTGCAGGATTCTTATAGCTGCCTTCAGGCACCGGGAAAGGGGGCTCAATTCTCAAGTAGCCAAGCCCGAGGTTCCCTAGACACAGCTGACTGCAGCGCAGCGTGAGCAATGAGACAACCCAGGCTCCTCACGGGCCTCATGGCACTGCTGCAGGGATAGAGGAAGCTAATACACAGAAACGTGGTCAGAGCCGAGCTGGGCACGAAGTACGTGCTCAGTAAACGGTCACGACGACCACTGTTGTATCTGAGGGCCTCTGTGGGCAGCGAGGAGGGTCCATACACCAGGACTTTTATTCTGGTCACTACCAGCATGTGGGGCACATAATTCTCTGCCACACAGGGCTGTCCTGGGCACTGTAGAATGCGTAGCAGCATCTCTAGCCTCCACCCACCAGATGCCAGTAGTACCCTTGCCTCCAGTTGTGACAAAAATGTCTCCAGATGTTGCCAGATGTCCTGGAGGGAATCAAAATCACCCCCTAACCTGGCCCACTGCCATAAAAATCCTACTGAAACCAGGGTAGTGGCTGTGCTGGTGCGCCAGCAGGGCCCTGTGGACACCCACCCACCTGATAGGACACAGCCTGCTCTGCCTCATTAGGTCACAGGGACTTCCTAATGGGACATCCCGACACAGGTTTCCAGCCCAGAGAAATCCACACTTAATTGCGGCTTCTACCTCTCTCGGCCAAGATGTGGCGAGCAGCACATTTTGATGACTTCAGATTGGGGTAGGGCGCTGCACCTCTTGCCTATCCCCTGTTGCGCCTATGAAGTGCTGACCCCACCATTACTGGCAATCACGAACTCCATTTCACAGATAAGGAAACTGAGGCTAAGAAAGGTGACATGACGTGCCGAGGTCACCCAGCTAGTAAGTGGCAGAGAGGGAATCTGCCCCTGGGGCCATCTCACACCAAAGCCCACGTCATCAGGTGCAGGTTGTCTTTCCAACTTGGAAGCACGGAACGGGGCCTGACATAGCGCTTCTCATTGCTCTGCCGGGAGCTGAGCCACCAGATGGCCCGGCAGAGCGGCCACAGGCACAGGCGGCAGCAGCTGCGTTTGGCAAACTCACTTGGGATCATTCTAGGGTCCCAAAAGCCTATTTCCACGGAAGGGGATGGTCTGCCAGGGAGCAGAGCGTGGGCCACAGGAGCCAGCGCCCCCGAGCCTGCTGACAAGGCTGCTGCTGGCCCACACCCTTGCTGTGGGGACCAGTCTGCATGCCACCCAGGCCACTAATCACCCCACCGTGGCTCCTGCCAGCAGAGCCTGGCTGGCGGGGAACACACACATCCAGGGAAGCCACACATGGAGCTGATGGTGCCTGCATGACCGTTCACTTCATTTGAGGCACTTATGAGTGGGTGTGAGTCGTCCACACTCTCCCTTCTATGGTGACCTGAAAGTCGCTGTTTGGAAGGAAGTGACCCTTCAGGGGCCTGACTCGCATCAGGAAGTGTATGAGCAAGAAATAGAACCCTTGTGTTCATTTCCCACGAGTGTACAGCTGCAGCACGGCCTAGCCTACCCTGACTAACACAAAGGGATTTTCAAGGGCAATGGAGGCCACGTGGTTTCTGTCTTAGAACCCGACCTGGGCCACACACGTCACTGCTCATCTTCACAACATTCCCATCGTGCAGGTGTGATCAGCTCCACGTTACAGAGAAGGCAACAGAGACTACGTGATTTGCCCAGGGTCACCCAGCCAGCAAATGACAAGGGCAGAACTCAGGCCCAGGTCTGTCTGACCCCAGAGCCCAGGCTCTGTCCACCAGGCCACGCTGACTCCCCACTGTACCCCACACAGTTCTTAACCTCTAGGCTCCCATTCCTGACAGGGGCTCCCACTAGAGATGGCATCTTTGCCAACAGGAAAGAAGGAAAGCAGACAAGAGGGGAGCCCCATGCTGACTCCCAGAGAAGATGGCTGAAACCCCAAAGAAAAATGGAATCGTTATTAGAAAGAAATAAAATTTTCTTTTTTTTACTGCAAATTTCTTGTAAATGTTCTCGTTTCCAGTGTAAGTCATTACAAAACGACTTCCAAGAAAAACTTGGTTTATCTAATGTGAAAGAATGGTATAACTTACAAAAAATAAATATATATTTCCACCTAAAGGAAGATGCTTTTCTGGATTTGAAGTCAGCAGGGGAATCTCGGGGCAGCAGGGGCCGCTCTGCTTTGTGGGTCTTCTCTGGGTCTCTGGTTCGAGAGTGAAAGGACGGGTCCTGGAGGTCTCCACTCCACTTTTTCTTCAGGAACCCGCAGACTGGCTGCCAGATGCCGGCCATCTTGGCTTTCCCTGCAAGAGCTGCTCCCGGCCCAACACTTCCGCCCAAGAAATTCAAGTTGAGAGAGTGTTTCTCCTGGGAGAAGTACTTAAAAAGAAAAGAAAAGAAAAACAATCACTGATATTCATGAATGGGTTCTGTTCTTGTCCTGGAACACTCAGTAACTACACGTCCGGTTCTCCACACGGCCACCTCTGACAGCTAGCCGGAGGCCAAGGGCGAGGAACGAAATCTAAAAATGAGAAGAAGCCTCAACAGAGCTCGATTCGGTGCCTGCTGGCCATTCGTGGCGGTGCCCAGCGCTCCTGGCTTTGAACTCTTCACAACCACGAGCAAACCTCTTCCAGGTGCCTCGGGGTAATCCATTCTAGCAACTGGCAAAAGGTGGAAGGAGGAAAGGCAGAGAAAAGACTGGAGTGGGTCAGGAGGTGAGCAGCCAACGTGGGAAACTGGTACTAAGAGAGGATCTCCCAGCCCTGGAACTCCAGGTCCAGGGCCCGCGTGAGCCCAGCCCGCCCTGCCGACGAGAAGCCTGCGGGTGATGAGGCTGCCTCTGGCCTGGGAACCAAGCCTCGGGGCAGGCGGTGCTGGGGCGCTGGTTCCGTGTCTGAGTGCTCAGTCCACGGGATGGTTGGTAAGAGGAGTGTCCACGGCCCCCAGGACACCGCCTGACGGTGAGGATGATCTTCACCAGGCCCCTCACCTCCAAACGGCAGCCCCAAGGAGACAAAGCATGCTGGGTGGAGCCTAGATGTTAGAGGTGTCAGGACAGCAGCTGGGGCCGAAGATGTGGAATTTCAGACTTTGGCTAGAGAGATGTGAGGCAGTTGGCTGGATTTGGTCACTAGCATGTTTTATGCAACCAATTTCTCGAGAGGTCTGGCTGCCCAACTTCCCTGCAGAGCACCCAGGGCACGAGCAGGCCCTCCCGGGGTGTGCGATGCCGGAGTGTCCTGCGGGGCTAGCAGGCAGGGTGCGCTGTGCGTGTCTGTGGTGGGCTGCGTCTGTGTCCCTCCTGTTCCTTCACAGCCAGCTCCAGGCAGCGGACCGGAGGGTGGCTGCTCTGTGGTTTTGTTTTATTGGGTTTGGTTTCATTTCCTTTTTTGGTTTCAGTGTACGGGAGAGGCTTGGGTTCCCGAAGAGGCTGCTGACTCATCCTGGGACAAGGCATGTGGGCCTCGCAGGCCAGAACAGACGCACCCGTGCGGGGCTTACACCAAGCTGGCATCTTTGGCCATGCTGTAGAACAGGCCTCTCTGCTGCAGGAGGTCAGAGGGGGAGCCACACTCCCGGATCTCTCCTTTGTCCAGGACGATCACCCTGCAAGGGGAGAGCACGCAGACATGAGTGGTAGGAGGGGCTGGCACCTCGTGCCCGCGAGAGCCCAGCTGGGCAAATCTCGGCTTTGGGTCAGGCCCCTCACCTGTTAGGACTGCTGAGTAGCCTTCCAACTGGTCACCCCTTCTCCAGCCCTATTCCTACTCAATGTCAAGGTCCTGTGATGCTACACATCTACTGTTTCCTCGCTATCACCTACTGTTTCCTTCCCAGCAGCCCACTTTGTTGTTATTTATTGCCATGTTTATTATCCGTCTCTGCACCCAGCCCCCAGCTAATCTATAAGGGCCCTTAGCCAGGTTTCCTGCTGAGTCCCCACGACCTGGAACAGGGCCGGCTTGGTGGCAGGCACTGCACATGTGATGATTAAACAAATGACTGCGTGACGTCAAAAATACGCGGTACTACCTGGGATAAAGCGAGGCTGTCCCTATGCATAAGACAGTGCTGAATGAATGAATGAGTGAATGAATGAGGTGAGCACCAAGGCCTAGAGGCCTTCTGTGCCAGATGCTTCACCTGGTGTAGTCCATGATGGTGTTGAGACGGTGAGCGATGGTGAGGACAGTACAATCGTCGAACTGTGTCCGGATGGTGGACTGAATGAGGTCATCAGTTTCCAGGTCCACGGCTGCCGTGGCCTCATCCAACACAAGGATCTTCGTCTTCCTCAGCAAGGCCCGGGCCAGGCAAACGAGCTGGCGCTGCCCAACACTTGACCAGAGAAAAAGGCCAGGAGACAGAGAGTCAAAACCAGCCCTGACCCTGAGCCCTGGCCTGAGCTGGGAGGAGGGAGCAGGAGAGGGTCCACTCCCACACCCGTGCCGATGGCAGACATCGCTAATCCATCACAGTGTTCTTCCAGTTGAGCTAGAAGCGAGCCCAGGATCATTCTCAGCACAGGGCTCAGAGGAATACGCCAACATTTGACATGTCCGGCGTGGGCAGTGTGACAGGCAGCAGAAGGGGCCCATATCCAGGCCCTCACAACTGGCTCTGGATTCAGCCATGTGCCTTGCTTTGGCCAATGGGGTGCTGGCCAACGTAAGGCTGGCAGAAGCTTGACATGGGAATGCACCTCTGCCATCACCATGCCAACATGCCTGGGCTGGTCTGCCGGAGGATGAGGGACACGAACTGCCCCAAGGGAGGCCAATCAGATCAACCAATTGCAACGGATCCCCCGTCACATGAATGAGCCCCGTCATGATGAAACCCGGCTGAAACCCATTTTATAGATACTGAAACTGAGGCTCCAAGAAATAAAAGGCTCATGTGTGACCAAGCTGGGACTCAAACCCGGATTCTGCAAAAGAACAGAATCATCAAGCACCCTAACCGAGGGAAAGCTGAGGAGACCCCACCGGCCCCCGACCAACCCACCTCAGGTTCTCCCCGCCTTCCGTGCACTCGTGGTTCAGCTTGTCAGGAAGGGCTGACACAAAGTTCTTCAGGTGAGCCAGCTCCAGTGACGTCCAGACCTCTTCATCCGAGTACTGGCTGAATGGGTCCAGGTTCATGCGGAGAGAACCCGAAAACAAAATGGGGTCCTGTGCAGAGAGAAGAAGCCGTCAGTATGTGAGGCTCAACGTCAGCTGGACGTGGATGGAACAGAGGTGGGACACAGAGAGTTCTTGCCAGAATTGTTCACGATTAGGCATGAGAGTTCCTCAGAGTCACTATTTCTATGGCTATTAATAATGGGGGTGGGGGAGGAAAATCTGGAAATCTCTGTGTTAGGTGAAATAGAATAGATTAATTTTTTGAGAAGACTTCCTGGAGCCTTCAATATGCAAACGTGCCAGGAACCTTCCAGAAAGATGTGACACGGTTAATTCCTAATCATCAAGTACTCTGGATTCTTCCCAATCCCCTGCCTTCAAAACAGAATCTTAGAAGAAATTTCAGGAAAAATAACATTATAAAGCAACATATTAGGGAAACGGCACCTTCAGGAGTCAGTCTAGAAAATTCTTTTTTTTTTTTAAAAATCACATCTATAGTATTTGTCAACATATATTTTTATTGATTTCAGAGAGGAAGGAAGGAAGAGAGAGAAGCATCAATGATGAGAAAGAATCATTGATCGGCTGCCTCCTGCACGCCCCCAACTGGAGATCGAGCCTGCAACCTGGGCATGTGCTCTGACTGGGAATCAACCAGGACCTCCTGGTTCATAGGTTGATGCTCAACCACTGAGCCATGCCAGTGGGGGCTAGAAAATTCTTCTCACTTAGCTCTTGGAAGGGTAAGAGGGTCTTGTCCTAATTGCCAGCCAGCAGAAAGCCAGTGCCTATGCATCCCGTTAGATGCTCTGGGTGGCAAAGCACAGGGATGACACCTGGTTAATTCCCATTGCTATTTACATGCTAAGAGGGATTCAGTGCAGAAGTAACATAGCGTGATTTTAATAATAATAAAGTAGGAACACATTGATATCTGTATATTGCAAACAGACACACGTTGCTCTTAGTGGGACCCAGTGCTCCTGGTGCCTCACACAGACCTCACCTGGGGGATGATGGTGATCTTGAAGCGGAGATCATGCAGGCCGATTTTGGCAATGTTGACGTTGTCAATAATGATCTCTCCTTCTGAGGACTCCTTGATCCGAAACAAGCCCAGGGTCAGGGATGACTTCCCGGCTCCCGTCCGCCCCACGATGCCAACCTGTGGGACAGGAAGGACCAGTGTGAGGTGAGAATACCCTCATGTCAGATACCTGCCCCAGAGCAGCTCAGTCATCTGGTCAACCCAACTCCTGCCACAGCCCTCTCTGCTCCAGCTTCTTAGAGGCGCTCCTTAGGGGCTGTTGTCGGCTCCTTATTTAAATTAAAATTATAATTAGCTCTTTTTATAAGCTTCTAGACCTCCAAAGATCCAGGCATCAGACAGGGATTTTAAATAGGCCCTATTATTTTCAATTCAAGATGATATTAAGAATTAATCAGGTTATTTCCTTCACACTATTTTTTCTTTTTTTGTTGTTGTTGTTAATTCTCACCCCAGGATATTTTTTCCATTGATTTTGAGAGAGAGTGGAAGGTAAGGGGGGCGCGGGGGAGAGAAAGAGAGATATATCAGTGTGAGAAAGACAGACCAACTGGCTGATTCCTGCACATGCCCCAACTGGGGCCGGGGATCAAACCTGCAACCAAGGTATGTGCCCTTGACTGGAACTGAACCCATGACCCTTCAGTCCAGGGGCTGGCACTCTAGCCACTTAGCCATACCAGCTAGGGCCCCTCACACTTTTTCCCAGTTGTTGAGATGGTGACTTTCCCATTCAAGCTGTTGAAACACCTCAAATATTCAAAGACACCCCCTGCACACTTCTCCTCCATCCCAGCTGTGTGAGCAAAACAAGGTTATGGATGTGGCCTGATATCCACTTATCCTCTCTTGAGAGAACTGGGCTCCCATGTAATGGCCGATGATGACTGTCCATGACATCCAAATACACCCCCTTCACCTGGGCTGCTGAGAGGTGATGTCACAGAGCAGTCTCTCCTGACACAACACAAAAAGCCTGGTGAGAACGTGGCCCACTCTGTTCTTTCCTCATCGATGCTCAACCACTGAGCTATGAATTAGAGAACTTAACTCATGGGAACAGAACGTTCTGAGCCTGGCAGAGGGACAGTGCAACAAGTCCGCATGCTCAGAGATGAAAGCAGCGCTGTCCCCTAGAAGATGGCCCGGAAGGCCATGGTCTGATTCTGAGAATCCGAGGGTCTGAGGGGAAGGGCATCTTCCAGGAACAGCTGGAGACCAAGGCTCTGGGCCAAAATTCCGACAGTTTCACATGCCTCCTGAGCCGTCCCTAGCAGTGGCAGTGGCATCCTTCTATCTTGGTGATGCCTACAGGGTCCGTGTAGGCACCTGAATGGGGTGGGGAAGGACCGAGTGAACAGGGGGGCTCACATCTTGCCTACCAAGGGCCAGGTGGGGAGTATGAGCCCAGTGTTGCTAGATGCTGTGATTTTTTGAGAAAAGCAGGAAATGGATTTTTATTTTAAAAGTTCCAGATTTTTCAGTATTTGCAACTTATTCAGATTATTCTCACAACCTCTCTGTGGACCTCATTTGGCCCACGGGCTACCAATGTGCAGCCCCGTAGAACACTGTTTGAATAGTCACCCCAGGGTATGGGGCGGACTGCAGAAACGACAGCGGTTTCATGTGCCGCATCACAAGCTGCGCCGACTGTGAACGGGTGGGAGGACAGTGTGCACCCACCTTTTCTCCTCCTTCGATGGTGACGTTGATGTCCTTGAGAACCAAGTCCAGGTCCTCTCGGTAACGCAGGCTGTAGTTCCGGAATTCCACTCGGCCCACCTGGGGCCAGGTGCTGGCCGGAGTCATCTCCTGGATCCTCCAGGGAGCCTGTGATGGGCGTGGAGGAGAGAGGCAAATAAGGAATCTGAGGTCCATCTCACGGGCCCCTAGGCTCTCTGGGCGTGGCTTCTACAACCCCTCTGACCTCACCTCCCTCTCTCACGTTCACTCCGCTCCCCACACTGACTTCAGCGTGATTTCTCCAGGCCTTTGCATTTGTAGCTTCCTCTGCCTTGAAATGCTCTTTTCCAAGCTACCTACTCGGCCTGTTACCCCACATCCTGCCGACCTTAGAGCAGGTCAGACCACCCTGCTGGCCCTGCACCCCCACTCTTCTCCCCTGCTTCATTCTCCTTCAGAGCACTTACCATTGTGTCACCCATGCCTACTGAAACATCCACTCTATGAGGACAGGTTCTTATACTGTTTATTCACTGTTTTATCCCAGGGCCCAGAGCACGGAGTAGGTGCTCAAGAAATGGACTGAATCAGTATGGACTGAATCAAAGTGGTCTTCTCTGCACAGACACAAGGCTGACTGCCTTCTAGATCTGGATTCCAACAATAAAAGTGGCAGTGACCATTTAAACAACACTATCATATTATCTCATTTAATCCTCACTACAGCCCCATACATGGGGTCCTTTTATCATTCCGTTTACACACAAGGAAACTGAGACACAGACAGGGTAATAACTTGCCCTGTGTCACACAACCCCCATTTCTGAAAAGTTTCTTAGTCCAGTTCAGCATTTCCTGAGACCTACAACTGGATATGCTCCAGGCCAGCCTCAGGACTACCTTTAGGGAAAGATAGGAACAGGGAGGACAATAAAAGAAAACTTTCAGCCTTTCTTCCCCACAAACTTCTTATCTATTTTACAATAACAAAAAAATCCCTTTTATAATTTAAGTATATGAATAAAAAGGATATGCTATAAAAAACATAGGAGCGACTGAAGTGGGTGGAACTTTCTAACATGAATATGAAATATATTGTTTATAATGAATTGTTTATATTTATACATAATATATACACAATAAATAAACATATATCATAATAGTGGGACTCTGAGTGATCTCGACTTCTTGTATTTTTCAAATACATTCTTATTCTAAAAATATAGAATAAAAGTAGTAAAATGTTTTTGTAAAATAAAATAAATTTCACACTTTAAGTGGATGAATTTTATGGAGTGTGAATTATCTCTTAAAGCTGTTATAAAAAAAAATAAACTCAGCCTGCCTGGTGCGGCTCAGTGACTGAGCATCGACCCATGCACCAAGAGGTCACTGGTTCGATTTGAGGTCAGGGCACATGCCCGGGTTGCAGGCTTGAGCCCCAGCAAGGGGTGTGCAGGAGGCAGCCAATTAATGACGAGATATTTCTCTCTCTCTCTCCTCTCTAAAAAACAATAAAAATATAAGTAAATGAGTGAATAGGTTAATTAATTAATAAGTTAATTAATTACTTCATCCCTGGATGGGTGGCTCAGTTAGTTGGAGCATAGACTTCTGATCCGTGCACATACCCAGGTTACAGGTTGGATCCCTGTGCAGGAGACAATGGATCGATGTTTCCTTCTCACATCAATGTTTCTCTCTCCCCACCCCTTCCTCTCTGTTTAAAAACAAACAAAAACAAACAAACAAACAAAGATATCCTGGGGAGATGATTAAATAAATAAGTTCAAGGTTGGGTGGGAAAGTCCTGTTGTAATGCACTCTTATTTCCACAGCGGTCACTCACGCCATTCTGGCTGATGCCTCTGACGAAATGGAACCTGGAGCTCACCATTTCAGAGCATTATAAGACTGAGGTCATAGGTCACTTTTGCAAATCCTCTAACACAGATTTTAACTGGGCAGCCTTGGTCTTGTTCCCAAGGGGCATGTTTTGGGGAGGCAGTGTGGCACCCTGACAAAGACCCAAATCCTAGGTGTGCGATTTACCAGTCATGTGTCTTAGGCAAGTAACTTAACCTCTGTGTCTCAGTTTTCTCACCTGTAAAATGGAAGTAATCACAGAATGTGAGTTTTAGGCTGTACAGTGACTATGTAAATTACTCTATGTGAAATGTTAGGACAGGCCTGACACCTCCACAAGGGCACAATATATGTCCCTTTGGTTATTGCTGGTGGTAATGGAGAGAGTGGCATCAGCAAGCGTTACTGATACTGGCACTGTTATCACTACTGCCATTGCTAGTGTTGTGTAGACAGAGGGAGGCAGTGTCAGGGCGACGTGGCTATCGATACTGAGGTCTATCGGTCACGTATGACCTTGACTCTGCCAACATCTCTCCCTAGGCTACCTTTTCTCCATCTAAAACGGTAATGGCAAGATTTCCCAAAGTTGGGTTAATTCCCTACCAGTATATGCTTTTTACAATATCCATGTACTCATTCTTGTTATTGCATTTGAATACTTTTAATCAACTCATTTGTATTTAATTTTAAAACTTATTTATATCAATGGTGCCTCTAACAGTTGATGACTTAGTATTTTTCAAGAGGGAAAAGAAACTAGTCTCTTTTCCCAAAAAGAAGTCCCCCATAAGAATACGTAACAGTTTGTCAGATAGAGGTTTGCCTGTTGCAGGCACACATGGTTTGGCTCAGAGGTTCTTTAAAGCCACAGTGAAGTTCAAGTTCAAAAGGTCAGGGCAGGGGCTTGCTCTACCTCCTTCTCAGTTTCTGAATACTCCTTGAGTCTCTCCACAGCCACAATGTTGGTCTCCATCTCCGACGACATCCGAACAAGCCAGTTCAGGTAGGTGGTGACCTGCGAGTGGAAGAGTGGAGCTTCTAGAGCAGCGGTTCTCAACCTGTGGGTCGCGACCCCTTTGGCGGTCCAACGACCCTTTCACAGGGGTCGCCTAAGACCATCCTGCATATCAGATATTTACATTACGATTCATAACAGTAGCAACATTAGTTATGAAGTAGCAACGAAAATAATTTTATGGTTGGGGGTCACCACAACATGAGGAACTGTATTTAAAGGGCCAGAAGGTTGAGAACCACTGTTCTAGAGTGAGCTTGAGTTGTTTTATTTTAATGAACTAATTATGAGTTGTGAAATAGTTCAGATAAGAAAGGTTCAGAAAACAGCACCTTCACACAGCCTTGCTACACTGCATCTCTTAAGCAAGCACATTTCAAAATCACCCATGAGCCACACTGGTAATCAGAAAGGAAATGAGAAAATATTTTGAAATAGATAATAGGAAAATATAATATATCAAAATTTGGGAAATGCAGCTAAAGCAGGGCTTTGAGGGAAATTTATCCTATATAATCCTATATAATAAAAGGCTAATATGCAAATTATGGTGGAATGGTGGAATGACCAGTTGTTATGACACGCACTGAGCACCAGGAGGCAGACACTCAATGCAGGAGCTGTCCCCTGGTGGTTAGTGCGCTCCCACAGGGGGAGTGCCACTCAGCAGAAGCCCTGAGGCAGGTGAGCCCTGAGGCTGGTGAGCGCAGTGGCGGTGATGGGAGCTTCTCCTGTCTCTGAGGCAGAGCTAAGCCAGCAGTCGGACATCCCCCCAAAAAGCTCCCAGACTGCGAGAGGGCGCAGGCCAGGCTGAGAAACACCCTCTCCCCGCCCCGTGCACAAATTTCATGCACCGGGCCTCTAGTAGTGTTATAAGCATTTCTCTTGCAGTTAGAGGCATCCAGGCAACGTGCCTAATTTCTCCCCTTCTCCAGTCACTTATGGGGCTGTAAGGCTACTCCTCAAATTCCATGCAGCTGCTTTGCTCTCCTGCACTCCCACAAGGACCCACAACAGACAACTGGCTATCCCATTCAGAGAAACGGGAAATTTAGCAAGAGCACCCCCTCTTACCTGTAATGAATAAGATATTGAGAGGCCCACCAAGCCGGGGCTGAGGCTGTTCCGGGAGATCACTGCAAACAGGGTTGCAAACAGGACGATGCAGTTGCCCACACACTCCAGGCGCACAGCCAGCCACCTGCATGAGACACACAGGCAGACAGGACAGACACACACCCAGAGTCAGCTTTTTTAGAGAACTGGTTCCTGGTTCTGGGCATGGGGTTAGGAGTGGAACTTCACTAACTAAAATAATCCCTGATAGTTCTGAGGGAGGCCTCCTCTGCCCACTCCTAGAACTCAGGGGGGAGGAGGACCAAAGGGACACAATTTCAGTAATTCATCATGCATCCAGCAACCCCGGGGATTAAGACAGCTCTCTGGCAGCAATCTTCCCAGGAAACTGAAACTTGCTTTTTTAAGAACCAACTGTTTCTCCCTGAAACCTTTTAAAAACAGCCATGTGTGCATTTTTTTAAAAAAGATGTCCTGGAAAATTAATACTAAGTCATTGGCTGTAGGAGGCATCACTGATTTAAAAATAGCTTTCTCTTGACCGGCCATAGCTCAGTGGTTGGGCATCAACCTATGAACCAGGAGGTCATGGTTCGATTCCCAGAGCACATGCCCAGGTTGGGGGCTGAATCCCTACTAGGGAGTGTGAAGGAGCAGTCAATCAATGACTCTCTCTCATTATTGATGTTCCTATTTCTCTATCCGTCTCCCTTCCTCTCTGAAATCAACAAAAATATATTTTAATAAAACAATCTTCTCTTGGAAGGGAAAAGGGTGGTGAGAAAAAACACACTATTTTCAATGTAGCTGTAAGGGTCATCCTCATCTCAGCAACATAAAAAAGTATTTTAGCTTTTAAAATATAAACAGGTATTCTAATGGTTTTAAGATATGTTTTGTAAGGTATCACATAGCTTTAGGAATATTATTTTAATGTTTCAAAATGTTATGCGTTCTAGGGAGACGGGTTAGCCTTTTCCCCACTATAGCTCTTAGACCCATGTCACTGAGCTCCTTGGGGGCGAGCCACTCCCACAGACAGGCAGGCACAGTGACAAATGCCCCGAAAGTCCTGCAAGGGAAGACGAGGTCTCCCACCCAGCCTTACACTGTAGGGTCGCACTGTACACAGCGGGCTGGTGGCTGGTTTTGATGGGTCACTTCTAGGATGCTGCTTCCCCTGCCCCGGCATTTTCTTACCCCTCATCTCAAAAACCATATCAGGATGCAACTGAGTGAGGAGGATATTTTAGAGATAAAGCAAACACTTTTCTAAATTTAGTCAATAATTAGCAAACTTCGCCCTGGCCAATGTGACTCAGTTGGCTGGGCAACTGTCCTGTGCACCAAAAAGTTGCTGGTTCAATTCTAGGGCAGGGCACATGCCTGAGTAGGGGATGTACAGAAGGCAGCTGATGATCTCTTTCTCTCTCTCTCTCCCCCACCCCTTCTTCTATCTCTAAAAAGCAAAAAAAAATATATGATAATAAAAAATTAGCAACTGGAGAGCATTATGCTAAGCCAGTCAATGAAAGAAAAATACCACATGACCTCACTTATTTATGGATAATAAGGACCATTATAAATTGATAAACATAAACAGATACAGAGACAGAACAGCATTGAACAGACTGTCAAACTATAGCTGGAAGGCTCGGGAGGGTTGTGGGGGGAGTTAAGAGATCAACTGAAGGACTTGCATGCATGCATATGAGCATAATCAATGGACACAAGAAACTGGGGGGGTAGGGGAAGAGGGGGGAAGGTCAAGGGGGGAAAAATGGAGACCTATCTATTACTCGTTGTAATACTTTAAGCAATAAAAAAATAATGAAATAATAAAAAAATAAAATAAAAATAAATGCAAATAAGAAGAAAAAAATTAGCAAACTTCTTATTCTTTTTTTTCAGTAGAAATTATTTTATTTATTTATTTACTCATTTATTTATTGCCTGAAGTTTTACATATGCCTCCTTTCCCCCTGAATGACCCCCTCCCACCAGCCATTCCCACCCCGGGCAAGCCCCCACCGCCCCAGTGTCTGTGTCCACTGGTTATGCTAATATGCATGCGTACAAGTCCTTTGGTTGCTCTCTAACCCCTCCTCCCACCACACACCCACCTTCCCTGCCATTTGTCTCTGGATCTATTCTTGTTCATCAATCTTTTTCTTTTTTTGATTAATGCAATTCAACCATTCTTCATACCCTAAATGACAATTTCACATGGTTCGACTGAATATTCGTGATTTGCTTCTGATACACATCACGGGGGTGGGGTTGGGGGTGGTCGCCCTCCAGTTTGAAACTAGGGTAGGAAAATGCTCAACAGCCCAGTCTGCCCACCACTGATGCTCCTGTACGCCCAGGATGACAGCTAAAGGGCAGGCTCTGTATGGCTTTTTGGCTCCAGAAGAACTCTGTCCCTGTCCTTCAGTGCCCTGGAGTGCTGGTGCTCACAGTGTCCCTGTCTGCTTTTAACAGGTATTCTGTCCTCACCAAGTCGAACCATTCCCTCTTGGGAGGGTCTGAGTTTGGCTTCACACCCTCCTCCAGGAACGACAGCGGCTTCCCACGCCCCCTCCGGTGGGCCCGGGGCGCCCACCTGTTGGCCACGATGCTGGGGTAATAGGCCTTCTGGTTCTCATCCACCTTCAGGTCACTCTGGCAGATGAAGCGCTCCTGTTCTGCAAAGGCCCGAATGACACTGACCCCCAGCAAGGTCTCGTTGAAGTGGGAGTAAACCGGGGAGCGGGTGACGGACTCAAGGCGCTTCAGCTGCCGGGAGGAGGCCACGTAGAACCTCTGGGGGCATAGAATGAACAGGGGACATAAATGATGCCACCAGGAGGCAAATGCTGGAGCTGGGCTGCTCTTAGCAGGTGTCTCCACTCACCTGGTAAACTGCTGGCAGAGAGCCAACCACAACGATGGCAGTGATGACAGACAGAAGAGCTAACACTTATGTAGAGCCCACACTCTGTGGCATGGTCTGAACTATATTCACATTTATCAGCTCATTTAATCCTCACCCAAGACCTCTGAGGTGCTCACTCGTTCCTCACCATCAGGACACTAAGGCATAAGAACTTAGTTCACCGCGTCCCTAAGATCGCATGGCCGGCTAGGAAGTGGCAGAGCTGGGATTCGAACTCACACACTTGGCTGCAGAGCTTCTCTGAGCCACTGACTGCTGGGGTTCAGTGGACCTGGGATACCTTCTCTCACTTCCTTTCTCCAATCCTCACCCAAAGATGCGTTTCTTTATTGGTTTTTAGAGAGAAGGGGGAGGAAGAGAGAGAAACATCAATGTGAGGGAGAAACCGTGACTGGCTGCCTCTCATACATGCCCTGACTGGGGATCAAACCCAGACCCTGTCTGCTGTGGAGGACACTGCTCCCACCAGCGGAGCCACCTGGCCAGTGCGCGCATTTCTTTTGCACATGCACTATGAGTGAGATCGCTAGGTTATAGATGAGTGTAAATTTAACTAAAAATAGACATTTAAAAAAAAAAACCCTTCCATAATCCCAGCCCCCAGACAGGCAACACCTTTTGCCTCCCTTTCCAGTCCTGTCCACACACGTTACACGTTCATCTCATTAAATCTCACAGGGCAGTGTCACGTGGTTCAATCCGGTGTTAGTCCTGTGCTTCTGACGCACATCACATGGGTGAGGTTCAGTTAAAACGGCTGCGTGCACACACCACGTCCTCTGCCTAATGCGCTGCCTGTGGCGCTGCCGCAGAGCCTTCCTAACCCTCCCAGGAGGGGGCATGAGCTTCTGCCACGGAAACGCTCCACCGAGTGCTCAAGGCCCTGCTCCTGGCAGGTGCCAGAGCTGCTTCACATGCTGCATCTAGTCTGTTCTGCTCTTTGGAATTGGGTCTTTCCAGAACATTTCCAGCCAGCGTCTGACCACAGCTGCTATTGTTGGTGACTGCAGCCGGCTGACTGTCCAAAGCTGGCACCAAGGTGAAGAGAATGCAGTGAGGATCCACCCTGATGCCACCCTTGTTCCTGCTCAACCACCACTGGCCAAAGTGTGGTGGGGCCCGGGGCTGGCTTCCCTCGAGGACCCCACAGGAGCGGCTCCAGGGCGGCTTGAGGACGGAGCCCTTCACTATTTCCTACCCTCATTTTGGCTGCAGTTGCTAAGCTCCCATCTGACCCCCCACCCCCACCCCCCAGCAGCTGACCTTTAGGGCTAAGAAGGGGCAGGCTGCCCTGCGGTCACCAGCACATGCTTTGGACTCAGACAGATGAGAGTTCACTCCTCCGATTCTGCCATTAGAGCCCCAACAAGCTCATCTGTCAACCGGAAGCACAACCCCCACAGCGGTTGTCTAAGAAACCAGGGATGCTGCCCGGCTATCACACGCCCCTTGCCCTGTTACCTCCTCAGGCTGGTTTTCTGCAACACAGACGGGAACAGGACTGGATATCAACCAACACGGCACTGCCACACCCGCCCTGAGTGGCCTGCCTCTATATTTCTATCACAAGAAGGAAACACACACACCTACCTCGTTTAAGCTGCTCGTAATCGCATCTCCATTACGTCAGGGGCTTAGGAACTAGAGGATTTCATAGTATTCTTAAGGAGATTTCAATGATAAAAATATCTTTATAGCTATCACTTTTTTTCTCATTTATAACCTACAGCTATAAAACTTAATAGAAAAAAATTGCATTTGGTCGTCTCAAGCTAAAAACAATCCACTGAGGCGCCTGACACCACATCCACCACGCCCCCAGCAAACCCTCCGCAGCTCCAGAGGGAACCGGTGCGAGGGCTGAGCCCTGTGCTCGCGGGAGCCCCACTCACAGCAGGGCTTCTTCCAGACACCAAGAGCCCCCTCTCACCTGGACGAAGAAGTAGATGAGGCCCAGGGGTGGGATGATGACAGCGGCGATGGGCGTGGCCAGCAGGATGATGATGCAGGCGCCAATGACGTTGAACAGGGAGCCCATGAACATCTTGATGACCTGTGGGATCATGGAGTCCACCGTGTCCATCTCCTTGGAGAAGCGGTTCACCAGGTTCCCACTGGGCGTCCGCTCGAAGAAGCTCATGGGCGAGCACAGGACATTATGTAGCAGGTTCAGGTGCAGGCGGCGGGAGGCGAAGATGCCCCCGATGGACAGCGCCATGGAGTAGCCAAACACCGCAAGACCTGCAAACAGTCTCGCATGAGGCTCCACAGTGGGAGAGGGGCCAAGCTGGGAGTGGGCCAAGTGGCCATGTGACCATAAGGATGAAGCAGGGCGAGGTCCACAGCTAATAATAGTAATAATAATAATAATACTGATAACAATGATGATGATAATGGCTATGACTTATTGAGCACTTACTTTGTGCTAAGCACCATACTGAAGTTTTACAGGTATCTAATCCTTATGACAACTCTATAAATCAGATAGCTTCCCATTTCACAGATGAGGAAACTGCTCCCCCTTCAATACTCTCAGTCCATCAGCAGCGATGGGGTTTCATCCTGGCAGCCGCCTCCCGCTCATGCTCTCAATCTGTAGGCTGTACTCCTCTAGACCAGCCCCACCCAATAGAACCTTCTGTGATGGCGGAAACATTCTACACCTGCGCTGTCCAATGGCGTAGCCATGAACCACATGTGGCTGCCAAGCACCTGGAAAGTGGCTAGAGCACGGAACGACTTACCGTCTGCTTTTATTTCAATGTGATGAACTGAAATTCAATAGCTACCCATGGCCGAAGACTACCACTGCAGGACAGCGCCGCTAGAGCAGACACTGCTGCTGAGCGGGCCCGGGGAAGCATCACCTTCTGTGCACCAGCTCCGCTCAACTATAATGTGGAGTCCACAGTCCTTTGCCCTGGGAGGGCATTGCAGGGACTGAGAAACTTAAGGAGTCCATGTTTGCTCTTCTGGGCTTTTCCAAAGCCATCTCCGAGAGTTCCAGAGGCAACTGTGGCTCCTCCAAGCAAGAGGTGGGACTAAAATGACAGGCTCTGGAGCGAACACTGTCAGATCTTGTCTCTGTCACCTATCCGGTGTGGGGCCTTCTGCAAGTCACCGAACCTCTTTGCACCTCAGCTTTCCCTTCTGCAACATGGGACAGTACCTACAGCAATGTCAAATGCAAGGGGCCTACCCAGTAAGGTGCTTGGTACACAAAAAGTGCTCAAGAATGTCAAATACGTGTATATTTACTGTACATGCTGTGTGCACAGGCACTGGGTGTACATGTGTGTATATATAAACAGCTCTGATGAGCACATAAACACATAGCTAACGTGCTGTGTAGCATGTAGTGGTTAAGAGCACAGGCTCCAAGCCAGACTGCCTCATTCAATGCCAGCTCTGCCACCTGTCAGCATGTGACTTAGGGCAACTTACTTAGTCCCTCTGGACCTCAGTTTCTGCATCTCTAAAATGGGGAAAATATTAGCTCCCACCTTGTGAGATTGCTGCAAAGGTAAAACAAGTCAAAACACGTAAAGGTGTTTAGGACAGAGCCAGGCACCAGGTAAGTGCTCAGTAAACAGGAGCGGTTAGGATTAATGCTGTTGTCTGGGAACTCTCGTGGGACCACAGGAAGGGTACACAGCAGGGATTCTCAACCTCTCACTGTTGACATGCGGTGCTGGGTAATTCCCTTATGGGATCTGTGCTGTGCAGTGCAGGAAGCTTAGCAACATCCCTGGTCTCCAGATCCAGAAGCACCCTCAGAAGTTGTAACAACCAAAAGGATCTCCAGACATTACCAAATGTGCCGGAGGGGCCCACACTACATGTGCTAAGAATTCCCACCCTCAGCCTGCAGGGGAAAGCCTGCAAATGCAACTTGGTGTGTACTGACCACCAAGGGGCAAGGGCCCTTGCCCATTAATGCTCCAGGTGGACTCTCTTCCTCAACTTTCCTCATCTATAAAATGGGCACACTGGCACTCTCTTCTATCTCCTAGGGCCATGTGAAACAAAGCATTCAAAAACCATTCATTCCACAAATATCTGAGTGTTTACTATGCAGGTACTGTCTTCCAGTTTTGGCTTGGTTGCGGGGGGGAGGGGTCTCTAAAACCCTGACAAGTAGGGACCAGTTCTCTAACAG
>PVJC01006399.1:22500-55122 GCA_004026665.1 Murina feae | reverse complement strand
CCTGCGCTGTCCCGCCCTGCAGCCGCTCTGTGCACTCGGGAGGTCCCTCAGCCCGGCCTGTGCCCTCTCGCAGTCTGGGACCCCTCGGGGGATGCCCACCTGCTGGCGTGCCTGACCAGCCTGGGTGAGGGGCTTTAAGGCTGCCCACAGCTCCCATTGACCCAACGTCCCAGCAAGGCTGGCTGGACGCAGGTTTCTATTCCTTTAAGCTGAGGTGGGCTGAGGTAACGAAACCTCCTCTGCTTCACCTCGCAGTGCAGCGTCTATAATGAGACTTTGTTACTCTTAGTAAGGCAGGCCAGGCTGCTGTTCCCTTCAGCTCTGGAGGATTCTATGATTGTTACATTATTGAAACATGTTTCGGAGCCTGCCCGCCAAGGGCCGAAAACAGTATCATTTTCGCTCCTGCTGCAACGGATGCTGCCTAAACGTTTACTCAGGTCCGTGAGTGGCGGCCGCCATGTTGGCTGGGCTAATTTGCATACAGCCGCTCTGATTGGCTGGTGGGCGTGGCTTACCCTGTCTCGGAGAAATGGTTAATTTTACTATTTCGCTTTTATTAGTTTAGATGTTTCGGAGCCTGCCCGCCAAGGGCCGAAAACAGTTTCCCTTTCGCTCCTGCTGTAATGGACGCTGCCATTTACTCCGTGAGTGGCGGCCGCCATGTTGGCTGGGCTAATCTGCATACAGTCGCTCTGATTGGCTGTTGGGCGTCCCAAAGAAATGGTTAATTTTACTATTCCGCTTTTATTAGTTTAGATGCCCAATGCATGAAATTCGTGCAAGGGGCTCGGCCCTCGCAGCCACAGTAGCTTGCCTTGGCCCTCACAGCCCCGGCTTCATCCAGAAGGACGTCTGGAAGGTCATTTGGCTGTTTAGTCTAATTAGCATATTATGCTTTTATTATAGACTAGTGGCCAGGTGCATGAAATTCATACACATTAAAAGGGAATTAATTAGAGGAAATATTTTAATATGCTATTTGCCCTTTCTCTATAATAGAAGTGTCAGAAATGAAAGAAAATTAGTAAAATATCTATGAAAATCTCCCTCCTGTCAGAGTCTGGGGTGCACCATGGGACCCAGAGTCAAGTCCCTGCCCACCCGCATGTGTGCCGGGAAATCATGCGAGACCCAGACCTGGCCAGCCCCTCCCCTGTCAAGCCCCGCAGGGCGGGGGGCACAGCTTCAGATTCCCCAGCCTGGTGCCAAGTCCCCCGTCAAGCCTCACTGGGCAGGGGGGTGCAGCCTCAGGTCTCCCATCAAATCCCACTGGGCGGGAGACGCAGCCTCAGGTCCCCCTGCACTGGATGGGGGGCGCGGCCTCAGGACCCCTAGCCCAGCCTCAGGTCCCCTGGCCCCAGCGTGAGGGCGCAAGGGTGCACTGATCATTTGCATATTAGCTCTTTATTATATAGGATATTTTTGTGCTTAATGATGATTATTTGTGGTGTCAAATAAACTAAAGCCCTGTGAGGCCTGTATGGAGCCATGTGTTTTGCTCAATATTTTAGTTCCAGGTCCCAGCATATTTAGAATTAGTGAATGAAAGCACACACCATACAAAAGGTCATACAGTTTTGGTTATATGTAACTAATATGATAAATCTCCACAGTTTAAAGGCCTTTTTAATGTATCATTTACTTTATTAAAATTATTTACTTGCTTCCAAGCCCCAGTAGTTTAACAGGATCTTGAGTGAATTCTAAAAGCCTATCTATAGGTCTTTATTTGCACCATGTTCTGAAGCCTTCTACAGATAGATGAAAGGAATATAAAGAACTCTGGGCTTTGAGGCTCTAGCTCAGCAATGAATTAGGTTTTGTGCTAACCTTGTTCTGGAACTTTCTATACTCTTACCTAAAAATACTTTAGAGATGAAATTAGTTCTGAAGACTTCAATCTCACTAGATGAATTTCTTGTCCTTAGTTCTGAATCAAAAAGTAACTGAAGAGTCAAAGCCTGTTGCCACATAGCCTTGGAATCTCTTGCCTCTTAATAGACTCTGATAATTTGTACAACCCTTGATATCCCAAAACTTCTTTGCATGTGGCTTATGATAACCTGTGATGTTACATGGTGGATTGATTTCTCAAGGACAGATATATTTAAATTTTCAACTTATTAGTTCATTTAATTAACTTTTACATGTGATATTATAGACTGTTTGCCAAAGCCATAAAAAGAGTACCTGGACAACTCAATATTCATATACAGAAAAATAAAGTTGGACCCCTACTTGACACCAAATAAAAAAAAATTAACTAAAAAATAAACTATATAGATATGATGCCCAAAGCATAAGCAACAAAACAAAAAATAAATAAACTGGACATGATCTAAATTAAAAATTTTTGTGCATAAAAGGACACTATTAAGAAAGAAAGAAAAACCTACACAATGGAAAATAATATTTACAAATGTCTAAGAAAAAGAATATGCAAATAATACCAAATAAGATATCACTTCATACTCACTAAGATGGCTATAACTTAAGAGAAAGAACGAAGAAAATAAAAAAATAGAAAATAACAAGTATTAACAAAGATGTGGAGAAAGTGGAGCCTTCCCTTAGTAGACTGCTGCTGGGAATGTAACATAATAGAGCCACTATGAAAACAGTTTGGCAGTTCCTCAAAAAGTAATTATTTGCAAATATTTTGTATTCTCATGCTTATTTTCAGGTAAGAAACAAAAGTGAAGCAGAAAGAGAGAGAAATAATATGGGGCTGAGAAAAGCATTTGAAGAAACAATGACCAAAATTTCCCAAACTTGACAATAGGTACAAACTTAGAAATTTAAGAAGCTGTGAGAACACCAAATAGATAAACCCAAAGAAACCAATGCCAAAACATGTCACAATTAAAACTGGGAAAAGTAAAGAAAAAGTGAAAATAATTGAAAGCAGCTAGAGAGTATGATGTATTACCTATAGAATTACTGATTCAAATAACAATATACTGTATTTTCCAAAGAAACCGTGGAGACAAGAAGGAAGTGATATATTTTTAAAGTGCTGAAGACAACAATTGGTAACCGGGAATTCTTTGTCCAGTGAAAATAGCCTTTAGGAATGAAGGTGAAATGAAGATATTTTAGAAAAGGAAAACAGAAAATCTGTTGCTAGCCAACACACCCTAAACAAAAATCTAAAGAAATTCTCTTCAAACAGAATTAAAAAAAAAAAGATTTTTAAAAATGTAAGGTCAGAAGTGAAGAAATAACAGTGGGAAGAAGAAAATGATCTCTATTATATTTATCAGTAATATTATAGGCTATCCTTCTTTTGAAGTTTTAAAATTATGTTTGAAAATTGAAGCTAAAATTATGGCATCTAAATAGTTTTCCAATGTATTTAGAGAAAATATTGAAAACAAGTATATAATAAAGAGGGGAGCATATAGTGACAAATATAATATTAAGGTTTCTACAATCCACCTGAAATGGTAAATTGTTGATACCAGTAGACCATAATGTAATGTATATATAACACTTAGAGCAAACATTGAAAAACTAACTCAAAGAGATAAATTCAAAAACCCTATAGAAAAATAAAAAGGTAATTCTAAAAAAAAAAAAAAAGTTCAGGTAACACATTGGAAAGAAGGAAAAGGGAAACAAAATAATAACATGGCAAAGTTAGCTCTAACATATTAACAATCCTATATAATAAAAGGCTAATATGCAAATTGTCCCCTCCACCAGGAGTTCAACTGGGAGTTTGACCAGGGGGCGAGACCAGCTCACCAACCGCCTGCTGCTCCTCCCCACCGCCAGCCTCACCCCATTGGCTCCTATGGAGATGGGCCAGCTGGACCCAACCCGTGCAGGAATTCCTGTACCAGGCATCTAGTATAAGATATAATGTCAGCATGCAAAAATGTAACTTACTCTACATACTAGCAATTAATACCATTTAGAATAGCTCCAAAATGTAAATACTGTTCTTTTTACTCTTAAAAATTTTTATTGAATTTATTGGGGTGACATCTAATCTAATAAAAAAGTAATATGCAAATTGACCCTCTCTCTGTTACACCTAAGCCACGGCCATCACCCAAGGCAGGCCCACCAGCCAATCAGAGCAACTATATGCAAATTAACCCAGCCAAGATGGCGGCTGGCAGTCACAGAGCTGGAACAAGCAGGAGGCTTGCCCCAGCGATGCAGGAAGCTAAGGTTCCTGTCTGCCTAGGCCAGCTCTGGCCTCCGCTCAAGGCAATGAAGTTTCAATTATAGAAAATAAATAAACCCCAGAGACCTGCTTCCAGCCTTGGGCTCAAGGAAGCACTGGGAGCCTGGGTTGTCAGGGGCAACCCAACCTGAGCTCCAGTTAAAGCAACAAAGTTTCAACTTTAGAAGTTAAATAAATTCTAGCCAGCCTCGCTGCAAATATCCATCAGCCACTCACCCAGGCTGGCCAGGTACCCCAGCAGGACCCCACTCCCTGAAGGGGATGTGGCCAGCCTGAAAATGGGCCTCAGCCCCTCACCCAGGTTGGCCAGATACCCCAGGGGGGAACACCCACCTTGAAGGGACTGTGGTCAGCCTGCAAACAGCCATCAGCCACTCACCCAGGCTGGCCAGGCACCCCAGCAGGACCCCCACCCTGATCCAGGACACCCTTCAGGACAAACCAGCCGCCCCCCACCCATGACCAGGACTCTATCCTCTATAAAGGCATCCTCAAACTATGGCCCGTGGGCCACATGATGGGTTTTATTTTTGCCGCCGCTGCCTGTCCTGCTTAAAATAAGATATGTGCAGTGTGCTAGGAATTTGTTCATAATTTTTTTAAACTATAGTCCGGCCCTCAAATGGTCTGAGGGACAGTGAACTGGCCCCCTGTTTAAAAAGTTTGAGGACCTCTGCATAATAAAAGGGTAATATGCAAATTGACCCTAACAGCAGAACAACTGGGAATGACTGGTCACTATAACACACACTGACCACCAAGGGGCAGATGCTCAATGTAGGAGCTACCCCCTGGTGGTCAGTGTGCTCCCACAGACAGAGCTCTGCTCAGCCACAAGCCAGGCTGCCAGCTGCCAGCACAGCAGTGGTGACAGGAGCCTCTCCCGCCTCCTCAGCATAGCTAAGGATGTCCGACTGCAGCTTAGGTCTGCTTCCCACTGGCAAGTGGACATCCCCCGAGGGCCCTGGCTGCCAGAGGGATGTCTGGCTGCCAGCTTAGGCCTGATCCCTTGGGGAGAGAGCCTAAGCCAGCAGGTGGACATCTCCTGAGGGGTCCCAGATTCCTAGAGAGCACAGGCCAGGCTGAGGAACCACCCACCCCCCTGAGTGCACAAATTTTTGTGCACAGGGCCTCTAGTTGGTTAATAAAATTATATAGGTTTCAAGTATGTAATTCTATAATATATTATGTCTATATTGTACTGTGTTGTGTTTACCACCCAAAGTCAAGTCTACTTCTGTCACCATTTATCCCTCTCTTCCTTTTTCTACCTACCCCAACCTCCTTTCCCTCATAATCAACATACTGCTGTCAGTGTCTATGGATTATTTTGTTTTTATTTTGCTTAATCCCTTCACCATTTTTAATATAAATCTAACAAAAGCATTAAACATATAGAATCTACATTAAAAACTATAAAGAATTGATAAGAGGAATCTCAGTAAATAAAGAAACATGCCATATTCATGGACTAGAAGACCCAACATAGTTAATATGTCAATTCTCTACAAGCTGATCAATAGATTTAGCACAATTCAAATCAAGATTCCTAGATTATTTTGGTAGCTACAGCTATTTTTCCTTACATATTTTTGTAGCTAAAACATATGATAAAGGAAAGAAAAGTCATAACAATTTTGAAAAAGAATAAAGCTATTTGACTCACACTAAGTTTAAGACTCCTCAGAAAGCTACAGTAATCAAAACAGTGTAGTATTCACTAAAGTTTAGGGATTCAGATTAATGAAAATAAATAGAATTTGCAATAGGCTGACAGAAAATATATTCAGTTAATATTTGAGTTACAAAGGCAAATCATTAGAGAAAAGGTAGTCTTTTCAAAAGTGATGTTCATACTACTGGACAAAAATTTTCAAAAAAAATAAACTTCAACCTATAATTTACAACTTATACAAGTATTAGCTCAAAATGGATCACAGAGGTAAATATAAAACTTTTCAAAAAATGTGGGAAAAATACTTATTACCTCAGGTCAGGAAAATAGTTATTAGATATGATATCAAAGCTATGATCCATAAATAAAAAAATTAAGTTGAGCATTAAAATTAAAACTTTTATCATGTAAAAGACACTGTTAAGAGAATGAAAAAGTAATCTATAGAGTTGGAGAAAATACTTGCAAATCACATATTTGACTAAGGACTAATATTAAGACTATATAAACAACAATGACCATTTAATTGACTTAAAAATTATCAGCTCTTAATGGGCAAAAATTTTGAACAGAAAGTCATAAAAAAAGTATAAAGACAGCACATAAGCACGTGAAAAACTATCAATACCATTAGCCATTAGGGAAATGCAAATTAATATCACAATGAGATACCAATGCCTAAAAAAATAATGACAATGCTAATTGCTGATGAGTATTAGAGCAACTTGACCCATAGGCATCCTGGTGGAAATGAAAAATGGTATACCCACTCTGGAAAACAGCTTGGCAATTTCTTATGGTTATACATGCACTGGTCATATACCAGTAGTGCAACTGAGAGTATTTCTCTGAAAGAGTCAAAAAGTTATTCTCATGCAAAAACCCATATATAGCAGGTCTAGTCATAATTGGAAAAAAAAAACAAAAAACAAAACAAAACAACAAAACAGGAAAAGACCCAAATGTTCTCCAGCAAAGAAATAAATTCACTGTGGAAAATCCATATAACAGAATACTATTTAGCAATAAAAAGGAACAAACTGGATGAACCAATATGAATGAATCTCAAAGGCATTTTGCTAAGCAAAAGAAGCCAGGCTCAAAAAGGTAACGCTTATATAATCCCATGCATATGACATTCTGAAAAAACACAAAGCTATATGAGGAAGAATAATTCAGTGGTTGCCAGGAGTTAGGGTCCTGACTACAAAAAGGCAGAAAGAGGAACATTTTTTTGAAATAATGGAACTAGTCTGTATCCTGATAGTGGTGTCACTCAAATCTATTGTATAAATATAAACATAAATATAAATCCTATATAATAAAAGCCTAATATGCTAACTGTCCAGTCATCCGTTCAACCAGTCAAAGCGTAATATACTAATGATATGCTAAAACCACTCAACCGCTCACTATGATGTGCAATGACCACCAGGGGGCAGATAGTCAACTGGTTGACCAGTTGCTCTGACGTTCACTGACCACCAGGGTGCGATGCTCTGACCTGTAGGTTAGCTTGCTGCTGGGGTCCGGCCCATCGGGACTGAGCAGGATAGGCCAGGTACACTCTTGAGCCCTCCCATGCTTCCTCCCCAGCTGGCCAACCTCCCACATCCCTCCCCAGCCCTGATTGTGCATTAGTGGGACCCCTTGACCTGGCCTGTGCCCTCTCACAATCTGGGATCCCTCAGGGGATGATGGAAAGCTGGTTTTGGCCCAATCCCGCAGGCCAAGCTGAGGAACTCCACTGGTGCACAAATTTGTGCACTGGGCCTCTAGTCTAAATATAAATATAAATATAAATATAAATAAATATAAATATAAATATAAATATAAATATAAATATAAATATAAATATAAATATAAATATAAATATAAATATAAATATAAATATAAATATAAATATAAATATAAATATAAATATAAATATAAATATAAACTCTGTCATAACTCATAAAACTATATTGTAAAAAATTCACCCACTATATATAAATTTTTAAAAGGCAAATTCTTTCCTCATTATAAATAAATTTTAATGAATAAAATATTTAAATTTGTAAGTCTTGTTTCACTATAATACTTTTAGTTTTATTTTAACATCATATTTCATTTGAAAAGTTAATACTGACCATATTTCCAAGGATGTTCCTTGAGATTAGAAAGTGTGTCTAATACTCTCATTTCATTCACCTAGCACAGTACCTGTCACAGAGCAGTAGCTCAAATACACTGTTAACTAAAATAAATGTTTCACAAAATAATTCAACCCTCCCTCCCACAAAGTGCTACTATATGATTTAAAGTTTATATCAGTTATTTATCATTCTTTAAAGTTTATTAACCCAAATTTCACTATGTTTAACTAAGTTAATACTTATGTTTACAAATGGCTATCACAAATGAATTTAAACAGATGTCAGGAAGGAAAAATTCCACACTTTAGTAATGACTCTTAGCATTTAATTCAAAGAGCTACCTGTAACATACACACATTGCTGAATGAACAGAATGTTCTAAGAAGTTCTCTAACTTTGTTAAACAGGCCTTATTATTTTTTCTTTAGTTCTATTTCATTAATGAATAAAATAAATCCCAAATAATCCCCATTATAGCTAAGCTCTGTTTGAAATTTTCTTGAATAGACTAGATCTTGCAACTAAGTAGGTCAGGTCTTCTCACCTAATTCACTTTGTCCAAAATTAACTTTCATTTATGTAGACAAAAAGGACACTAAAGATTACCAGAGAAAGTATTGATATGTACTACAATATGAATAGACATTAGAAAAACATTATGCCCAGTGAAAAGAGGCTATTCACAAAGGAACAGAAGTTGTATAATTTCATTTATATGAAATGTACAGCACAGGCAAATCTATAGACATGGAAAGTAAATTAGTGGTTACATAGGGCTGGTGGGTGGAGGGACACATATTCACAAATGTGAGTGGAAGAACTGGGGAGGGCACAGCTAAGTGGTGTTAGGATTTTAGGGGGGGGCTTAATTAAAATCTTCTAAAATTTATTGTAATGTACAACTCTTCAAATATACTAAAAACTATTGAACTATTCACTCTATATAATGAATTATATGTCATGTGAATTATATCTCAATAGAGCTATTAAAATTATCAAGGAATATTTCTGGGACAAATCTATAAAATACACTATAAGAGGTAATTGGAAGTATACATTTAAATCCGATATGATCATTTGCTCAAATGTTTAGAATTACACAGAGAAGGTAGTAATCTAAAGTTACCTGTGGTATTATATAGTATATAAGATTTTGATTATAGCTAAGAAAATTCAATATTTAATTAAATTATTCCACACATAATGCTATGTTCTAGTAATCTAAAACACATCCAGGCTTTCCCCAAAACTGCATGGTCTGAATATCAAAAATTAACTCTAAATGAGAAAATAGTTAAGTAGCAAAAGAGCTAATTATATTGTTCTATCTCCTTTTTGTTTCAAAAAAAAAGAACATGTTCTTTTTTTCCAAGCTGAACATAATAGCCTGTGAATTATAAGATCAAGGAAGCAAACTGTATGTTTTCTAAAATATGAGAATCCTTCATCAAGTTTTATATTTAAGGCAGCTAAAAGACCCATGTGAGGGATCAGCATTAAGCCCAAAGGACAGGCAGTGCACAGCAAGAAAGAAAGAAATTCCCTAGTGTCTTTTGCAGGTCACTACCAAGGACCATGTTAGCAGATACATACCAGACCCTTAACAGGCAGTTCTGCTGCTACCAGTAATTAGCTTGGACAGCTCTGGCTCCAAGAGTAGCAGCAAGGCTACACCATAATGAGCTCAACTGGGATTAGCAGGACAGGGCAGGGAACCAAGAGAGCTCAGGCATTCTGCACTGCGTATGTATCTAGGAGATCAAACAAGGATGGCTGGCTAGGTTATCCCCTCTCCACCTCATTCCAAAAATGAAGCACAGCAGTGTCTAAAATACAAGCTAATGAAGAGCGACACCTCCAACAGATGAGAGCCACATTAATTAACACAATCCCTAGATCATATTATACCATTGCGGCTAGAGCTAGCTAATGTGCAACTTGTTATTGTATTATACATATATATTTTACAAACTAGTCCTTTTTAAAATTTTTATTGGCATAAAAAAAGATGATTTCATTTCCAAATTTTCTAAGGTACTTATCTCAGGGCCTTTAATTCACAAAAACTTTCTCCCAAATGTTTACCTAAGCCCATATTGTTAAAAAAAAGAAACTCACTTTTGAATCATTAGCTCCTGGTTTTCCCTTTTGAAATAGGCCAGTTCATTCCATACAGCATCGGAATCTTCCTGTCGAAGTTGTTGGGGATCTGCTCTCTTTATTTTAAAAATAGGACTGAAATCAGAAAAATACAGTTGCTTTCTTCCTTCACATGTTCAAAGTGCAATAAAAATCCATATAAATATTCCCTACATTTAAAAAATATCTATTGACCAAACATCTAATTCAAGTTCACTATTTATGGAATGAATTCCCTAAAACCTAAGTACATAGAAATTAAAATCCTGTGTCATAATTTCCTAAGAAGTTAAACTGTTACTATGGAAAGCAAACTTTCAAGAAGACACATGATATTCTATTTTTCTCATTCAGTTCACTAGTAATAAAACATACATTGTAAGATTGTCACAGTTTCCAAACAAGGCTATAGTCAATCAAGCTATTATCAGTGAATATGGGAGAAAGTAGTTTTCACACTTCTAATGACTACTAAAAAGTTAGGTGAGCATCGGAATTGTTTTATCACTGCTTTATAGACAAATTGTTTTATCACTGCTTTACTGACAAGCAATATGAAACATTTTCCATTCTTCAAAGGAAGAAAATTAGATGTGACAATTAGATCTACAAAATATGCCAAATGCCCTTTGTGTTTTCATTTTCTATATATAAACGCTTCGTTTTCATTTTGTAAAAGTGCTGAACTGGCCAATTTAGAAATAGTATTTCTCTATAGAATAGACCAATGTGTACCATCAACATTGCCCTAAAGGATATATCTCAAAAGATGAGAGGGTAGTAGATTTTCTGTACACATTCAGTCCTTTGCCCTTTGTTGATACTGTTAACAGGGGAGTCACAACTAACCAACATCTGAACACCTGTTCAAGAGCAATTGAACTAAGACCTCCAATTCATTCAGATAAGCTGCAGAACAAACTGATGGATAGTAAAGATTTTCAAATTATATACTAAGTTGAATTAGTTTTAAGATAGTTAACCATATATGTGTGAATTTCATATTTCTCTTTTCTTTAAATTAAAATTTAAATACTTTTTGAATAATATTGTAACACCAGTATTTTATTAAAATAGTTTTCAAACAGATAAATATGAACAAATTTTGCTTTAAGTTATAGCATTTATTAAACTAAACTAATGAAGTAAAAATTTATATAAGAATTCATAATTACTTATGTTACTGTTTCTGCAAATGATAGAAAAACCTGTAGCTATTGCTAGCATATTTCTGTTTTCATTTATTATATTCTCTATTTAAAAATTCACAATAAAGATTTGACTAACAAATAATTTCTTTAAAATCAAACAAAAGCCATTAAAACACTTATATGATGCTACTCCATTCCATTTAATATTTAGGGAAATGGCTTTACGAGCTACGTAACTCACATGCCACTGCCTTCTTCCCACTGTTTTAATTGCTCTTTTACTGCCCTGTAGTTGGTCTGTAACATCTGTAGCCTTTCCTTGCGTTTTTCATGGGCATCTCTTAGCTCATCATTTTCTTGGCTCTATAGAACACAAAAAAGCAAGCACACAAGTCTGAAGTATTAGTAATGTTACACATAAAAGGTTTCCTATCAAAATATGAAATTTAGAAGAAAACAGTATATACATATGAATGAATTTATACTACTTATGTATTTTAAGATAAAAAGTATTCCTGAAGTCACAGGATTGCTTGATAAATTTGACTTTCATTGATTTTTTTATAGCTGATGAAGTAATTGCAAATATTTGCTATCAAATTAGTTTTCTTTCCCTGTAGTTAGTACATATAAATATTTATTGAGCCAATCTTATAGAGGTTTTATTTTTATTTTTCAGCAAAAGGATTTATCAATATATTAACCTGATTAGTTTGTTAATTATAAGTGCATATATAATTTATGTAAGTGACTTTAAGTAAGACCATTCTTCAGCCCATGTATTCATGATTAGTCTGTTATAAGGCACAATAATTACACAAAAGGAAGAAAATTAGTTTAGACTTATGCTAGGAGGAGTGAAGGTTAGCTTTTTTAGTTGTACCATGAAGAACTAAAATGGGAAAACTGGATTTAGTACTCTTGAAGAGGTCATGTAATAGACAAACCAAACATTACTTGGTTAAACAATTGTCTTAAATAAAGCACACCCAATAAATCTTTATTTTTAGATATAACCACAAAATGAACTTATAAAGGCCAAATTTTCAATTCAGAGGATATATTTATATTACTTATGAACTGTTTTCTCAAAGTAAAGAAAATTCTTGAGTTTTTTTACCCTTGAGAATTTCACATTTGTTTTTTTAAACTCTCATATTTCTGTATGAAGGAACTTGTATACTTATTTAGTGAGGTTAAGCGGTACTCTCTAATAGTATAGTGAGGTCAGATGAGTAGGCACATGGCAGTCAGAAAGATCTGAATTCCATTCCTGAAGCTTTCTCCTCTTAGCTGCATGCATAATTTCATAATTTTAACAACACTATATAAATTAATTCAATTTATTTATCTGTAAAATATAAAAAGAGATTTAAATTATGACGACTAAATTAAATGAGCACCATGATTGCCCTACAGAGGCACAGAGCACAACTCAGCTTCCTTAACGCTCTTGTCATTTGGAAGCCGAATTCACTGCTTCCTTGACTATCTATCTCTCTTATCAATAGTAATATTAAATATAGAGTTTGCATTATTTTATGGCAATTCTAATGATCTCAATAGTATAGCTATTTTGTCATTCTACTTTGAATAAATGTCTAGGAGGATCACTTCAGTGATTCTATTAAGTATTCTTAGTTATTAGGAAGTATTTGAGTCCTTTCTGTACTAAGTGCTAAAAAGTAACATGGTTTATACCATAGTTAAAAATCCCAGCTCTTGAATTCATTTTTGTTCATTTCAACCTAAGAATCATGTATTAAGAGCTTAAATATAGGGTGTTAAGTGCAGGTAAGAGTTCAAGTCCTTCAGCCTCCCACCACTCTGCCCGTCCCCCACTGAGGCTTCACCACATTATTCTCTTTATCCAGGGGCTATGCATATATATTCTTTGGCTGTTCTTGTCTAGTCCTCCCAAACTCCTCCCCTCTGAGATCTGTCAGTCTGTTCCATTTATCCATACCTCTGGTCCTATTTTGTTGGTTTATTTTGTTCTTTAGATTCCACATATAAGTGAGATCATGTGAAACTTGTCTTTCTCCAAAGGGTTTATTTTGCTTAGCATAATAATCTCCCATCTATTTATGCTGTCACAACGGGTTAAGACTTCCTTTTTTTTTTTTTTTTTTACTAGTATAGCCAAGTAGTATTCCATTGTGTAAATATACCACAGCTCTTTTATCCTAGAATGTTTATATAATTCTTATGAAATTATTAAAATCTAAACTATTTAAAATGAAATCAAGTTAGAGATTTGATAAATCAATTTCATAGACATAATATATAATAATTATTTTAACTAAAGTTTCATCCATTAATTTGTGCTTTGATAATGCTAATATTCATGGGTTAAATTAATCCTAGAGACTACTGTTCTTGACTGCTTCAAAACAGACATTAAGTCTTGGTCAGGTAGTTCGGTTGGTTGGAGCACTGTCCATTACACCAAAAGGTTGCAGGTTCGATTCCCAGTCAGGGCACATACCTAGGTTGCGGGTTCAATCCTGGGTCAGGGAGCATATGGTAAGCAACCAATCAATGTTTCTCTCTCACACTAATGTTTTATTTCTTGCTCTCTCTCTCAAAAATCAATAAGCACATCCTTAGGTGAGAGTTAAAATGTTATATAAATACTAGAGGCCTGGTGCACAAAAATTTATGCACTCGGGGGCGGGAGGGCTCCCTCAGCCCAGCCTGTGCCCTCTCGCAGTCTGGGACCCCTCAGAGGATGTCCACCTGCTGACTTAGGCAGTCAGACGTCCCTCTGGCAGCCCAGGAGTCCTAGGGAGATGTCCACATGCCAGCAGGGAGCAGACCTATGCTGCAGTTGAACATCCTTACACTGCTGAGGCGGGAGTGGCTCCTACCAGCACCACTGTACTGGCAGCCGTCAGAATGGCTTGTGGCTGAGCAGAGCTCCCCCTGTGGGAGTGCACTGACCACCAGGAGGCAGCTCCTGCATTGAGCGTCTGCCCCCTGGTGGTCAGTGTGTGTCATAGTGACCAGTCAATCCCAGTGGTTCTGCTGGTAGGGTCAATTTGCATATTACCCTTTTATTATATAGGATAACCTAGCTAGCTAGCTAGCTAGGTAGATAGATGGATAGAAAGATAGATTATATATATTTCAAATAAAAGTTTTCTTATTTTACTACAAGAACAGATATACATCAGTTAAAAGTTATATATCTCAAAAGAAATGTTTATAAAGAATAGTCAAAATTCTTTTTTATAATATTACAAAAAATACAGGTTAACTGTAGTTTGGATTATGATTATTTAGGTCCCATTTGACTTATAATAGCTTAAGTCAAAACAATTGCAATTCAGTTGAGAATTATTATCCCCAAAGTTCTTATAACAAAATCAAGTATAAGGAATAAAAAAAAATATGTAACATCACTAATTACTACATTTTCTTAAGAGAACACACAAAAATATACAATAAACAGTCACTGAATTAGAGCCACTTATTAGATCATTCAATAAAATTTACTGAGTACCTTTTATGCATTTTGTAATTAAACTAGTTAAACTAGAGGCTCTAACTTCTATGTTTAACTTCTATGTACAAACAAATCTAAATAACTAAAACATTAGAAAATGGGAAAGTTATATAAACTGACTTTCTTCAATGATATATGCAATTCTACTTTGAGTTCATAAGAACAGAATGATTCTTATTCTAGTCTTCTAGTTGGACAAAGGCTCCTTGACAGGCATAAGACAAACTAAGAGTATAAACACTGTTAATGAAACATTGGCTCAGTCTTCCAGGAATGAAGTATTCCATTGATGTTTAATTTCAGCAGAATGTATAAGCTCATAAATATGAGAGTATTAAAAAGAATACATAAACTATAATCAGAGGACATATTGATGTTATTAAATGGCAGAGAACAGTGCTAACAGAATCAAGTTATCAAATGCATGGAAGTAGAGCAGAGATTCATGGCATTAGCAATCTCAAGGATAGTATGAATTTCATAAAGCTCTGATGCATTGCTTTCCAAATTATATTTTGTAAGTTGTTAGTTCACTACATTCATGAAGTCAGGATGGGATTTTTGTAATAGGTTTCATTGCTTCCGTTACTGTTGGCTCTTTTATTACAACACTGGTCATCCATCTTGAAAACTTGAACAACTAGCCACAAAAGAAAGCTGAGCAAGAGAATGTGTTAATATTTTTACAAAACACAAAACTAGTATTAAAATAATATGTATAACTTATGGCTGATCTAATAACGACCATCATTTCAAAGTATCAAATGCATATATATAAATTAAAAAGCATCCTGGGCCCAATCATTCTCCTTAGAATTGCTTTATAATACAGGTTTTCTTTACCCGCTTCTTTTGTTACATGCACTTGATTACAGTGCCCATTTTATGCAATTCTTTTACTCCTTTAAAATAAGAAATCTTTCCCTACTAGATGATAACATGCAAAAAAATATTGCTCCCATTTTTGCCTTATCTTGCAAATATGTGACAGAAAACATACATTTGAAATTCATGACTATCATCCATGAACTTGAAAAAGGAATACAGAAAAAGTATAAATGAAAAATAAATTATCTGAAAATCAATGTTACTTTGAAAAATAAACTTGAGGCCTCATGCAAAAGAGCTGTTAATAGATGAAATGAGGAAATAAATTAGTAGAATGCTACTGAGACTTTCTAAAATAAGAAATTCAAGAGGTGGAGGAGAATATCTCTAAAAATGTCTCAATTGTTCTATTCCTTCCTGCCAAAGACAAGGGTTTATCAACAACTCACAGAATACTAAGGGCAAATGAGTGGAGGTTCTCTACTACTAAATGGGATATTTTATGGTTAATTTTATATGCCAACTTCATTGCCTAGATATTTGGTTAATCATTATTTTGGGGTATATCTGTGAGGGTGCTTACGTATGAAATTAACATTTAAATAGCAGAGTAAAAAAGGAGGTTGCTCTGCCTGGTTGGCATGGCTCAGTGGTTGAGCATCTATCTATGAACCAGCAGGTCACAGTTCCATTCCCGAGTTGTGGGCTCAATCCCCAGTGTGGGGCATGCAGGAGGCAGCCAATCAATGATTCTCTCTCATCATTGATGTTTCTCTCTGTGTGTGTCCCTCACTCTCCCTTCCTCTCTGAAATAAATAAAAATATATATTTTTTAAAAAGTAGATTGCCCTTTGTAATGTGATGGGCTCCATCCAATCTACTGAAGGCTTGAATAGAATAAAAGGCTAAGTAAGAAATACTTCCTTCTCTCTGCCTGATTGTCTTTGAGCTGGGACATAGAGCTCCTGCCCTCAGATTCAAACTTGGACCGGGACTAGAACTTACACCATCGTCTCTCCTGGTTCTCAGGCCTTTGGACAAGGCCGGACCTATTCCATTCGCTTTCCTGGATCTTAATGACTGTAGGTCTTGGACTTCTCAGACTTCATAATAACATGAGCCAACTCTTTATAGTAAATCTCTCTCTCTCTCTCTCTCTCTCTCTCTCTATATATATATATATATATATATATATATATATATATATATATATAGTTTTAGAAAAAATATTCTAATAATGATGTCTATTTCAGGAAGATTAAAGGGTTATAGTCTATTGGTTTTGTTTCTCTGTAGAATCCAGATTAATATATGATAGAAGCCGTGGTATGTGAACTTCAAGAGCTATGCAAAAGGAGGAAAATGACAAACTGACTTACTAAACATGCCCATAATATCCTGTAATACCCAAATGTTGACAATGAAACACTATATTTATCTAATCATTTAGCATGTTCTTATCTAGAGAAGGGATCTTAGTGATAGAAAGTCATCTTTTCTCCTATTGTACAAGTGACTAGCACTTTGCTTGACTAACTGCATTGCTTCATAAGTTCTGGAGTAAACAGATAAATAGGCAAATAACTCCAGGCATACAAATTTAAGTAGGCTAACTGCTAACAAGCTGAGATCATAATCTGATCATTTTATTTTGGGTAGAAACAATAGATAATAATTTTCCTTTATTTAAGAACTAACAGTTTAACTCTGAATAAATAGAAATTAACACAATCTAATCTAATAAAAGAGCAATATGCAAATTAACCATCACTCTGAGACACCTAAACCACACCCACCAGCAAAGCCACGCCCACCAGCCAATCAGAGCAGCTGTATGTAAATTAACCCAGCCAAGATGGCAGCTGGCAGCCAGGGAGCTAGAGCACATAGGAGGCTTCCATTGCACCAGCAATGGAGTTGAAACTGCCTGCCTAGTCCGGCCAGGCCTCTGCTCAAGGCAACAATGTTTCAATTATAGAAGCCACAGAGCTGAAGCAAACAGGAGGCTTTGTTGCCTGAGTAGGCCTCCGCTCATGGCAACAAAGTTTCAATTACAGAAGATAAATAAACCCCAGCCAGCCTCACTGGGACATGGGTCAATGGGAGCTGTAGGCAGCCTGAAATTGGCCCTCAGCCCCTCACCCAGGCTGGCCAGTCATGCCAGCAGGTGGACATCCCCCGAGGGGTCCCAGATTGTGAGAGGGCACAGGCCGGGCTGAGGGACCCCCCTGAGTGCACAAATTTTTGTGCACCAGGCCCCTAGTGTTTAGTGAAAAGGCAAAAAAATTATTAATTTTAGCCATGGTTAACTATAACTCTACTAGTAAACCATATTTTGTTCTAGACTATATATAATGTAAGTCAAACCTTTTTCTCCTGCCCTAACTGGTTTGGCTCAGTGGATAGAGCGTTAACCTACGGACTGAAGGGTCCCAGGTTCGATTCCAGTCAAGGGCATGTACCTTGGTTGCGGGCATATCCCCAGTAGGTGGTGTGCAGGAGGCAGCTGATCAATGTTTCTCTCTCGTCGATGTTTCTAACTCTCTATCCCTCTCCCTTCCTCTCTGTAAAGATTCTATAAAATATATTTTTAAAAAAACAAAAAAACCTTTTTCTCCCTAAGAGTAATCTATATTATATGACAAAGAATCTAAGCTTTAAATGTATTAAACTAATCATGTGTAAGGTGGGCTTGTCATAGAATATCATAAAACTATTTGAGAATCAATTAAGTGGCAAATCTCAAATAGTGCAGGACTTCAGGTAGTTGTAAATGAAGAAGGACAAGATTAGCCATATTAAAATCTCAGAAAAAGAAAAGACCTCAATATAACATTGGTTCAATATGCACAACCAACTTCTGCTGAGAAACAGAATTCAGAGTATAACTTAGAAAGTATAAACTCTCAAAGATAAGCTGAAAGATATATACTTCTTAAACATTGATAGAATGCCAATTCTAATGTCATATATTCTAAAACGGATTCAATTGAAATGGAAAAAATAATGGATATTTATTTACCATTTTGACTATGTAATTTTTCTATAAGGACACTAAGTGGCCTGAGCTAGCTTGTATAGTTTTTAACTCACTTGTCTTTTCATTTATCCTATCTAATAAAAAGGAACATGCTAATTGACCCTCACGCTGTCACAAAGATGGCAGTGCCCACAGCCAATAAGGAGGTAATATGCTAATTGACTGCCCCACCCTCAAAGATAGAGGCACCCACAGTCACAAGATGGCAGTGCCCAGTCCCCTCAGCCCCTAGCCGCCTAGGTCCAGCCCAAGGTGCAGGCAAGCCTCGGATGGTGGCTGCCCAGGCACCCAGGGCTGGCCGAGGCTTGCGCTGCTGACAGTGGAAGTAGCAGAGGTGTGATGGGGGTATCGCCTTCTCCTGATTTCCAGGTCGCCTCCTACCCATGAGGGCTCCTGGACTGTAAGAGGAGGCAGGCTGGGTTGAGGGACCCCACCCCCCGACTCCAGTGCATGAATTTTCATGCACCAGACCTCTAATCATATATATAAAAAAACACAAGAAATTGCTTTTTAGTTGTTATAATTATATTTTTTTCCTCTGAGAAACTATAATAAATATATTTCCAATGTTAAGCCAAAATATTCTCAAATAACTTTAAAGTGATAGTTTTCAAATAGCAATTTTTTATTACTTTATGATCCTCAGAAATCTTAAAACAAAACCAACTGATCACACATTTTCATACATATATAAATTCAGGAAAGATTAATGATAAGCAGTAATTTGTGAAATGAATGTTTACTTTCTCTATCTTTACCTTTGTAAAGTTATTACTAAAGGAATGATTTAATGTTCACCTTTAGTTGTAGTGCCTTCTCTAAGTTTTCAATCTTTCTTTCAGCTTTTCTCAGCTTCTTCAGCTCCTCTGAGTCTGTGAAAGAGTTCTTTGGGGACAAAGACCTTGAACGTTTCACAGGTGGTTCCTCGAGAATAAAACAAGGACATGGTTGAACTAGTTGGAATACTGGATTATGAAAGACATGCAAAATTAAAGAACACGTAATTTTGAATACTAATAATGAATTATAAAAAAAATCCTGCATGGAATACCGGAGAAATAACAAGCGGAATTACCACAGTGCTACTGCTAAAGGTTTCTCTGTGACTCGTTAATGAGAATATTCATTTACATTTACATTGTTTCTTTCAGAATAATGATGTCCCATTAGGGAAGACTAAAGGGTTATAGACTCAGAAATGCAAGAAACCTCATTACAAAGGAGGGGATAGAGGCTGGTCTAATTGCTCTATAAGGGTCCAAGGTTACACTTGATAGGACAACCAGAAACAAGAGGGAAAGGATTTTTTCCCCTTTGAAATAGTTTAACACACTGTGAAGTTGAAGGAACAATATGCTTGAGGAATATAAATACAACAGACAGTAGATCTTATACTGTAATGACCATATGGTCATTAACTATAATGTGGCTAACTAGAGACATGAATGTGTGTTTATATTATGTACAGCTTCATATACCAATCTGGAGAAGGAATATGTAAAAGCAACTATTAAGCTGAGCAACATATTGTTCATACTTACTGAATATCCTTATGAAAGAAAAAAAATTTGTTAAAAATATGCCTCTTGTTTTCTTGACTTTTGTTAAAAGCAATAAAACAGCAAGTCAATGCATTTTTAAACTTCAGTAATAAAGCAAGTAACCAAATTAGGTCCTGTAATGTTTTCTTTCAATTTTAGGAATGTCTTATTTCACTTAAATAATGCTCAATGCCATGAAAGTACTCCAAAATTGCAAGAAACAAAATACAGTTATGATTAAATTAAAAAGTACATATATCATACATATACATAAAGCTCATTCTTCTGAAAATTACTAACATTAGAGAAAATAAATAAAAGTACCATAGAAACATGGACCTAATTTTAAATGCTTTCTTTATTCAGATAATTTGTTCCACTCAGGTAAAACTGAAAAGAGCCAAAAACAATTATCTAAAATCATGGCTTACTACTTAAAAAAAATTATTTTCTATTGCTGAACTAACAAATATGAGAAAAATATGTCTAAAACTTATTTTTAGGGAATGTTATTTCAAAAATTTTGTCTAGAAATAACATATTTACAATGTGATATTATGAAGTTTTAATATTAGTCAATATTCAAGGAATTTTTTGCAGCATTAACAGGAATATATAATGAATACTACAAAAAGGGAAACCTGAGACATTAATAGACAACAAACATGCTACAAAATTAACTTTTATTATTGCTATGCCTTTAAATCTCAGTATTTATAAATGTACATATTAATGTTAGATTCCATTTAATATTTTATATTCTACCAGGGCAGTATTTAAATATCACTGAATAAAAAAATTAAGATATCTATTTCTTATAATTAAAATTAGAATATTGAGTTAGTGACTATACCACTTTAAAATTATTATGAAGATTAATGTATCTAATTAATGCATTTATCTAATCTATAAATTAATATGTGAACAATAATTTACTGCAAAACAGGTATAACAACACTAATATATTTCATTAATTAAAGTAGGAATATATATTAAGTCCTTAAAAAGGGAAAACATTCTTCTCCCAATTATTTTAATAAATGGTTGGCATATAATATTTTTCAAAAGCAGAAAATAAATGTGCCTGTTTGTTGTTTAACTTTATTGCTTGCACTGCCAACTTCATTCTGACAAATTCACAAAAAGGGCAAAAAAGTCCCTACCTTTTGTTTCCCTTCAACACTTGTCCAGATGCTCTTTTCTGAGGAATCCTGGTTGATCAATCTGTTCTCTGACAGTTTTTCATTTGCTATTTTCAGTCTCTCCTGTAAATACTCAATTTCAGACTTCTGTGACACCATTAAGGTTTCCAAACTTGATAAAGATGGCTGTTGAAATACCTATTTTAAAAGTGTATTTGCAAATACAATTACAGCTTATATTACTCACAAATATGCAAATATTTAAATATAATGTGTCATATTTAATCAAAGAATGAAAATTTCATTTCAATAATAAACTGTAAACCAGCACTAGCTTAACTTCTATCATTCTACAAAATAACCAAGAGTCTGTATAAACATGTTCATAAATAATATTGTCATATAGACTGGCAAGAGAAAAAATTTAAAGCATGGTTTCATGATACACACCACTGACTTATAAATTATTTCAAATTTATGATTATACACATATGTATTTCCTCACGAAATAATCCACCATCTGATCATCAAGAGTTATGCAATACCATGGGATCTAAAACTGGGAAAAGGAAACGAATAGTAGTATAGGCCTAATCATCTTTTAATGCATTATAATTTAATAATAACAATTCAAAAAACTCTGATAATTTTAAAAATTAATGTAGTTTACAGTATTCTCTTTTGAAATTTATTCTTATGTCAGATAAACTGCTAATGGTAAGCACCACATTTTAACAATAGAAATCATAGAAACATTAAGCTTGAAGAAACCTGTTATGAAAACTAGCATTCTGCAAAATTCTATTGCCATCCTATCTGAATATGCTTGAAACATTAAAATCCATGCATATAAGCTATTTCAAAATGACAACTTCATTTACAAAAATAAAATATACTCTTAGTGAAAACAGTTTTTGTTGATTTCAATCAAAGTAAAATCTTATGATTCTAGTATTAATAATATGGATCAAGTAGCCCTGAAAATAATTTAAATATATATATATACACACACACACACACACTAGAGGCCTGGTACACAAAAATGCGGGGGATGGCGGGGGAGCCCTCAGTCCAGCCTGTGCCCTCTCGCAGTCTGGGACCCTTCGGGGGATGTCCACCTGCTAGCTTAGACCCACTCTCTAGGCAATTGGGCCTAAGCTGGCAGTCAGACATCCCTCTGGCAGTCTGGGAGCCCTCAGGGGATGTCCACTAGCCAGCAGGGAGCAGGCCTAAGCTGCAGTCGGATATCCTTAGCACTGCTGAAGAGGTCAGAGAGGCTCCCTCCACCACCACTGTACTGGCAGCTGTCAGCCTGGCTTGTGACTGAGCAGAGCTCCCCCTGTGGGAGTGCACTGACCACCAGGGGGCAGTTTCTGCATTAAGCGTCTGCTCTCTGGTGGTCAGTATGTGTCATAGTGACCAATCATTCCCAGTTGTTCTGCTGTTAGGGTCAATTTGCATATTACCTTTTATTATATAGGATAGAGGCCTGGTGCATGTCTGGGGGCTGGCTGGTTTTCCCTGAAGGATGTCCTGGATCAGGTTGGGGGTCCCGCTGGGGTGCTGGTCAGCCTGGGTGAGGGGCTGATGGCTGTTTGCAGGCTGGCCAAGCCCCCAGTGGGGACCCTAACCCCATAGGGGTGTGGCCAACCTGGGTGAGGGGCTGAGGGCTGTTTTCAGGCTAGCCACAGCTCCTTCAGAGTGGGGGTGCCTACTGGAGTGCATGGCCAGCCTGGGTGAGAGGTTGAGGGCTGTTTTCAGACTGGCCATGCACCCTAGTGACCCAAGCTCACAGCCTCTCCTTTTTTCTTTTTTTCTGGGATTTATTTATCTTCTATAATTGAAACTTTGTAGCCTTGAGCAGAGCTCAGGTCCTGCTAGGGCAGGCGGGACGCTTGGCTTCTTCCATCGCTGGGGGCAACCTAAGCCTCCTGCTTGCTCCAGCTTCATGGCCATGGCCAGCTGGAAGCAGGTATCTGGGATTTATTTATCTTTTGTAATTAAAACTTTGTAGCCTTGAGAGAAGCCAAGGGCCGGCCAGGGCAGGCAAGAAGCTTGGCTTCCTCCATCACCAGGGGCAACCCAAGCCTCCTGCTTGCTCCAGATCCCTGCTGCCATCTTAGTTGGGTTAATTTTCATACTCTCTTCTGATTGGCTTGTGGGTGTGGCTTGTGGGCATGGCTTGAGCATAGTCGAGGGATGGTTAATTTGCATGTTTCTCTATTATATAGGATATATATGTGTGTGTTTATAAATATATATATATATATATATATATATATATATATATATATATCCTGTATAATAAAAGCCTACCATGGGAAGAGAGGCCCTAGCTGGGAGAATTTCATGCACTGGGCCTCTAGTGTGTGTATGTGTAGATAGATAGATAGATAGATAGATAGATAGATAGATAGATAGATAGATCCCCATGTTTCCGAAATGATATTCTTAAAGAATATGTCTAACTTTTCTGAACCAAGAATGCGAAACATTACCCTTTTCTGGTTTTGACTACTTTTTTTTTAGGGGATTGGCAAAATTTTCCTAATTCTAAGCTGTAACTTTTATAATTAGTGGTAGCACCTATCTGTGATTTATACTATTATATTTCCTTCATATATAAATTATCTGATTTGTTTCTCAACCTTTATTCTATCATACTACTAAACTGTTTCCTCAGTGTTGTTCATATATTGTACCTTTACCACACTTAAAATATAATAAAAACTTATTCTATTACCTTGCTTTGAATATCAAATTAAAACACTTTAAGGCTTTCCTTCTAGCTATACTCTAAAGGACTCTGCTGGATTCTTTCATCGCCCTTTTAATAACTGTATAACTTTGATTTCTTTTATTTTTTCTTTCTATTATCTAACCCAATATATAATGTTTATAAATGATATCATTTTTAGATTATTTTAAATGTTTTCCTTTTGTTAATTTATTGAGATGACACTGGTTAACAAAATTATAAAGGCTTCAGGTGCACAATTCCACAACACATCATCGGTACACTGTATTATATGTTCACCACCCCAAGTCAAGTCTCTGTCCATCACCATTTGTCCCCCCTATAGCCTCCTCTACCTACCACCCCCATTTCTCCTCCCAGTAATCATATCCTTTGATTGGGATGCCAATCTAAACAATATTCAAAGACTGCCTGCTCTTGTCCAGGTTTCATTAAAAAAAACTATGAGGACTATATCAAATATCCCATAATTTCCAAAGAAATTTTAATGGTTCAAGATCAAACAAAAACTTAAATATAACTTAGTTTATTGGTATACCCAATAAGCAGTCCTATGTTTTTAAATAAGTGAGTTTTCTAAGGCATCATTAAATTAAAATGCAATTGATAAAAATGCAAAAGCATAAATATTCATTTAGGAAGCTGCAATGATAAATAATTCAAATATTCATGAAGACATTAAAAATGTTCCACCAGTAGATATTGTCACTGCAATAGTAAAAGATTTCATACGTAGGCAGCATTCCTTCAAAAGACCTCAACCAATAACAGAACTTTAAAATTAAAAAAATACTATTAAAGAAGCAATCATTTTGAGTTTATTTTTGTGTATGGTGTTAGTTGGTTGTCTAGTTTCACTTTTTTTGCATGTATCTGTCCAATTTTCTCAGCACCATTTGTTGAAGAGACTGTTTGACTCCATTGTATGCTCTTGCCTAACTGTCAAATATTGAGCATAAGGGCTTGGGTCGATTTCTGGGGACTCTGTTCTGTTCCAGTGATCTATATATCTGTTCTTATGTCAGTACTAGGCTGTTTTGATTACAGTAGTCTTATAGTATAACTTGATATCTGATATTGTAATCCCTCCAATGCTGCGGCTATTTTGGTTCCATATAAATTTTTGGACTGTCTGTTCTAGATTTGTGAAAAATGACATTGGTAATAGGAATTGCATTGAAACTACTGATTGCTTTGTGTAGTATGGATATTTTAATGATGTTAATTCTATCAGTCTATGGGCACACTATTTTCTTTTACTTGGTTATATCTTTCTTTTTTTCAATGTCCTATAGTTTTCTAAGTATAAGTCTTTTACCTCTTTGGTTAAGTTTACTCCTAGGTATCTTAATTTTTTTGTTGCTATGGTAAATGGGATTGCTTGTTTAGTTTCTCTTTCTGAGATTTCATTATTGGTGTATAAAAATGCCATGAAATTTCTATGTATTAATTTTGTATCCTGCTACATTGTCAAATTCCTTTATTAAATCTGGTAGCTTTTTGGTGGAGTCTTTAGATTTTCCTATGCACAATATTATGTCATTTATAAATAATGACAGTTTTACTTCCTCCTTTCCAATTTGGATGCCTTTTATGTTTTCTTCTTATCTGATCACTGTGGCAAGAACTTTCAGCACTATGTTGAATGAGAGTGGTGAAAGTGGACATCCCTGTCTTGCTCCTGTTCTTTGGGGAAACGGTTTTAATTTTTGTCTTTTTAGTATGATGTAGGCTGTAGATTTGTCATATATGGCCTTTATTATGTTGATATATCATATGATCCCTTTATTCTCACTCTGCTGAGAGTTTTTATCAAAAATGCATACTAGATTTTATAGAATTATTTTTCCATGTCTATTGATATGATTATGTGATCTTTGTCTTTAAATCTGCTTATGTGATGTATCACATTTATTGATTTGTGAATATTGTACTAGTCTTGACTCCCTAGAATAAATCCTACTTGGTTATGGTGCATAATGTTTGTAATATATTGCTGGATCCAGTTTGCTAATACTTTGTTGAGTATTTTAGCATCTATGTTCATCAGAGATATTGGCCTATAATTCTAAACTCATATTGGTTAAAAGACTTAAATGTAAGCAATGAAACCATAAAAATCCTCAAAGAAACTATAGGCAGCAAAATCACAGACATCTCTTGCAGCAATTATGTTTGCAGACACATCTCCTAGGGCAAAGCAAACTAAAAAGAAAATAAACAAATGGGGTTATATCAAAATAAAAAAAAGCTTTTGCACAGCAAAACAAACAAAAACACACCATCAACAAAATGGAAAGGGAACCTACTGTATAGGAGAACATATTTGGCAATGATATGTCTGATAAAGGGTTAATATCCAAATTATATAAGGAACTCATATAACTTAACAAAAGGAAGAAAATCCAATTTAAAAAAATGGGCAAAGGCCCTAAATTGACACTTTTCCAAAGTAGAAATACAGATGGCCAAGAGACATATGAAGAAATGCTCAAAGTCACTGATCATCAGAGAGATGCAAATTAAAATGACAACAAGGTATTACCTCACACTTGTCAGAATGGCTACTATCAACAAATCAACAAATGACAATTGCTGGCAAAGATGTGGAGAAAAGGGAACCCTAGTACACCACTGGTAGGAATGCAGACTGGTACAACCATTATGGAAAACAGTATGGAGTTTCCTCAAAATACTAAATATGGAACTGCCATTTGACCCAGTGATCCCACCTCTGGGAATATATTCTAAGAGACCTAAAACACCCATCAGAAAGAATGTATGCACCCCTATATTCAAAGCAGCACAATTTACAATAGCTAAAACTGGAAATAGCCCAAGTGCCCATCAGTAGAAGTAGATGAGTGGATAAAAAAGATGTGCTCCATTTATATCATGGAATACCATGCAGCAGTAAAAAAGAAGAAACTCTTACCCTTTCAGATAGCATAGAGGGACCTGAAGAGTATTATGCTAAGCTAAATAAGCAAGTCAGAGAAAGACAAATATCACATGATCTCACTCATATGAGGAATCTATGAACAAAATAAACTGATGAACAAAATAGATCCAGAGACATAGAAGCGCAGAACAAACTGTGGAATTTCAGAGGGAAAGCAGGAGAGGGTGGGAAGGGATCAACCAAAGAACTTGTATGCATATATACATAACCCATGGACACAGACAATAGGGTGGTAGAGGCCTGGGTGGGGGGAGGGGCGGAAATGGGGAGGAGCTATAAGGGTTCAATGGGAGAAAAATATATTACATATGTGATATTTTATACAATAAAGATTTAAAAAATAAAGTAGTAATTAACACAAATTCACAAAGGAGCCAGAAATACAAACAAACTAGAGGCCCAGTGCTCACAAAATCGTGTGCGGTTGGGGTCTCTAGGCCTAGCCTGGCCTCCATCACATGGTCTCTGCTGCCCTGAGATGCTACATGAAGCTCCCTGCCCCAGGACACTCCTCGAACCCTGAAACTGCTCTGAGATGCTCCCCACCCCTCAACTGTTCTGCAAAGCTTGCTAGTACCCTGTGAAGCTCACAAAACTCCTCCCTCCCCCTGCCTCGAGACTGCTTAGCGAAACTCGCTGCATCCTGGATGACTGCTCCCCTAAGCTCACAGTCACCCCACAAAGCAGCCTGCCACTGCTGCTCAACAGTCCCCAGTCCCACCCTGCCGCCAGCCTCTCCTCATGGTGAGTGGCTAGGGGGAGGAACGAGAGGTGCTCCATGCACTTCATGGTGATTAGTTATCTGTTGGGTTGTGACGGCACCTAGTTTCTATATATATTAGGATAATTAAAATCAATTGTGTTGGTTTTGAAATTACAGCTTAGAATTTGTGCAAGACACTCTGTATAAATATTAAATATGTAAATATATTCTTTACTTCTATAAGGACACACACACACACACACACATATATATACACAGTGTGTGTGTGTGTGTGTGTGTGTATATATATTAGAGGCCCAGTGCACGAAATTCGTGCATGGGGGGGGGGGGTAGGGGAGAGGGTGTCTCTCAGTCTGGCCTGCGACAACGCCAGCATCCTTTGCCCTGCCCTCTGGCCCAAGGCCCCCACCGTGCATCTGGGGTGCAGACACTGGGCTTGCATCACTGCAAGCTCAGCATCCCTTTCCCTGGCCTCCAGCCCAAGGTCCCTCCTCTCCCTCTGCATGGCTGGGGAGCAGACACTGGGCTCACGTTGCCAGGGCAATGCTGCCAGCATCCTGCCCTGGCTACTATGGGCACTACCTTCTTTGTTGCAGAGTAATGGTTAATTTGCATATTACTCTTTTATTAGATAGGATATCCCAGTGTATTTTTTAATGTGGTCTTCTCTTCCTCAACCCCCTGTCTCTCTGGCAGCACACCTTTGATCACTTTCCTAGATATACATTCATGAGAAGTATTTCAGATTTCTCTTAACACAACCATTTTTTAAAGCATAAGTGAAATGTCAGATGACATTCAGCCTTACTTTAAGTGAGTAGAAGGCAATTTGTGTCAATAGTTATTCTGCTCCAGCCAACTGTTTGCATAGAGGAATGTGATCTACTACTCCCAGGTCTACTAATTTTTCAAAAGAAGCAAGGAATTTGGATTTCTAAGGGAAATCTCCTAATTTTAAAATATTGGCCAGATTCAATTTATGATTACTGTATTTGAAGAACATGGTGATGAGAGTATAAACTGCTACAAATTTCAAGATAAATTTTAAAATATGCATCAATGCAAATGAAAATGTATCAAGTATTAAATTTAGCATTCTAATCGATACTGAGGGTTGATACAGAAAAATATAAATGATAAACAGTTAAGTGAAATAAGCAAGTCACCAAAGACTATATATAGTATATAGAAATAGATTCGGCAAATATGCATAGGAAAAAATGTTACAGTGTTATTTCTGAGAGAAGGAATTATATGTGAATTATTTGTTTCATATTTATCTGAATTTCCTTAAATTCTTTACAATAAACATGTCATTAAATGTTTTTAAAATGTATTTTTTTTCTGCAAATAAAAGGAATTAAAGTTTCATATTAAAAAAATAAATATATGACCTGGCTGGTGTGGCTCAGTTGGTTGAGGGCTTCCCCATAAACTGAAAGGTTGCCAGTTCGATTCCCAGTCAGGGTACACACTCAGGCTGTGGGTTCAATCCCCAGTTGGTATATGTATAGGAGGCAATTGATCAATGTTTCTCTCTCTTTCTCTCTCCCTTCCTATCTCTTTAAAATCAATAAAATATTTAAAAATAAATAATAAGCATAGATAGGAAAAATATAAGTGACAGTCGCTCCATAATATCATCTCTCAGAGTACACTAATGATAAATTTGGGATAGTTACTTAGATTAAAAAAAAAAAAAGAACAACCATTGTAATCATACCTTTTAAACTGCTTAAAAAAATATATATATAATTTATTTTTAGAACAATATTTATAATTACAGAAAAACTTAGTTCTCCCAAACCTCCCACTCTCACACACCCAGTTTCCTCTATTATGCACCTCAAAAACTAATATGGTATTTTAATAAACCAATATTTATATATTATTTTTATCTCAAGTCAATAGTTTATTATTTATCTAATCACCTCTTCTGTTCCAGGATCTGATCCATAATACCATAATACTTTTAGTGTCAAGTCAGCACCTCTTAACTGTGACAATACTTATTTTTACATCAGTGACAGTTTTGAGTTTTATTATTCAGGCCTAATTTAGGATGCCCCAGCTATTACAACTTGTCTATATTTCTCCCATGGTTAGAATGAACTTATAAGTTTGAGGGACAAAGGTCACAGAAGTAAAGTGTCATTTTCATCATATTATATAAAAGGTGCATACTATCAACATAATTTGACTGCTGATACTGACTTTGATCACCTGGCTAAAGTAGTGTCTGTCAGGTTACTCCATTGTTTGACTCTTTTGTCCCTCATCTATACAATACTCAATTAACCTGCTTTTTTTTTATTGTCTAAAGTTTTACATATGTCTCCTTTTTCCCCAATTGATCAGCAGATGAGTGGATTAACCTGCTTTTTAAACTTAATAATTATGTGTGTAACTATAAAAAGTATAATAATACTGGGGGTCCAGCTCACGAATTCCTGCACCTTTGAAAGGAACCGTGGGCTGTGAGGCTGCAATAGGCACAGGGGCAGGTCTTGGCCCACCTTCCGCACCTTCCCCTGACCCCTCTTGCTGCAGCCCCTGGTTCCCTGTCTGCTGGCAGCCAATGCTCCCACCACTCCCAAGTGCTGACAGCGCTGGCGCTGAAGGCATGGAACAATTGGGGCTGATGCTTAGCAGTGGGTGTGAGTGGGGCTGGCGCTGTCAGTGGGTGAAAGGGGCAGCTGCTGCCCTAATCACCCCTCAGGAGCAGGGGGAGGTATAGAAGCCCTCAGGGATGATCAGGGCCAGCAGCCGCTGTTCACACCTCTGATGGCACCAAACAATCAGGACCAGCGCAGGGCACTGGCAGCGGGTGTGAGTAGTGGCTTTGGCATTGGCTGCAGGTGCAAATGGGGCTGTTGCCAGTAGCAGGTGCAAGAGATGGCTGCCAGCCCCGATCTCTCCTCAGGAGCAGGGGGAGGTGGAGAAGCCCTGAGGGGTATTGGGGCCAGCATCAGGTACTGGCAGCAGGTGCAAGCATTGGGCAGGACTGTGGCGTGCAGGAGCTAAGAACTTCAGTAATCACCCGAGGCTCGACCTGATGACAGCAACCGGCACCCTGCCTTGTCTGGCGTCCCCACTCATCTGCTCCACCACCCCAGCGCAGCCAACACCCACCATGTTCCACACATGCCCCCTGGTGGTCAGTGCACATCACAGTGACCGGTTGTTCGGTTATCCCAGCTGTTTTGCTGTTTGGTCTATTTGCATATTAGTCTTTTATTATATAGGATATCTGAGGATATATGTATACCATCATATATCCTTACTTTTCCTTATCTTTTTTAAGTGCTGTTTTTACAGGCTTAGTAAAACCAATCCCCTGTCTATGGAACTTTATTGTATCTGTTGCCCTTAAAATCTTAGACTCTTTGAAAAGTTAACTCTTCTTGCTAAGAATTATTAGTATTTTATAAATAAACTTTTTTTTATAATATCAAAAATCCTGTGCACTTTTCAGTTTACAGTATTGTTGCATAATGGTGTGGTGCTAGACCATACTTAATTGGATGACAAATGATTAGTGAAGGAGGTGTTAAAATACCTCCAATTGGAACTAATCTCTCTAAACTGACCATTATTAAGGCATAATTACTTTTTAAGATTGATCCACATAAGTAATTTTGATCAAAAAGTCCTGTAGAAAATACGGAGTAGAAGGTGTGCCAATTACAGATATAAAAATTAAATAACCAGTCATGTTGTATTAAATTCAAGCAACATTGTATGGCATTAATACACTAGAAGCTGAGGAAATACTGCTTAATAAATAGAAAAAATTCAAAGCCATAACAGTTGCAAATAATTGAATTCAATTGTTTTGTCTTACTAATAATTTTTAATTAAATATATTAATTTGTTTCCTACTATAGTAAAATAATAATAACTAACATTTAGCAAAAATGTTAAATCGAGTTCCTAGTAGTAGGTAAGCATTTTACATACATCATCTCACTTATTTAGGAAATGTATAGATTTCAAACCTGTCAACACATTATAAATTCATTTCAAAACATACATATTTTAAAAAAACATGCTACCTAAAAAAAAATAGTTTCTCCCAAAATAATATCTCACTGAAAATTCAGTAGAGGTTAAATATATATGTTTAAGATCTCTAATATGTGTATATATAGAATGTATGACTTATACACATTAAAGCCGCACTGTAATTACATCAGATTTACTGATATTTTAATGTTCTCTGAAAAATTAACTGAATCCTCTTGAAAGAAGATAGAATATTAAATATGTTAAAATATAAATATATTTTATTAAAGAGAATATATACAAAATTTTCTTCCCATATAATGTCTGAATCTCTGTAAAAACTTGAAATTTTATTTTAAATTGATTTTAGAAATGAAGAAATATATTGCCAATTTATAAAGTAAACATTATTAGCTGAATTATCTATAACCTGAAAATGGCTGACTTTAAAAATAATCATTTATTCTTTTTTAAAAAAAGAAAAATAATATAGAATCAACATGATGTTATATATCAAAATAGTCTTATCACAGAAGTTCATAAATGGAATTACAAGTACTCACATCTCACTTTTAGAAAGTCTACTAAATTGAGTAATAAATGCCTAATGTCAACCAAGTCAGCTCACATTCTTTTAAAAAACATATTTTTATTTCTTCTATACAATTACTTTTAATCCAAATAGCCTCAGATTGCATTTAGAGATGACAAAATATACTGAAATTATTTACTAAATTTATAAAATTTAAACTATCACCATCTCCTCTAATCCTAATGTCACATTATAGCAAAATTCAATAATATAGTCAGTCAAAG